>JASANF010020714.1:0-96571 GCA_030248245.1 Trissonchulus sp. WLG1_4 | reverse complement strand
GATTAGCGGCGAGGTATAGAAATATTGCACTTCACTTCAAATTAGCTCAGCTAATACTACAAAAATTTCAACAAAAAAGCAATATCAACTGCACCGTTTCGGAAAAAAAACTAAAAAATCTCCGCCACCAATCTAAAAAACAAGTATAACATATGTAAAAAACCAAAAAAATACTGTCCAAACAGAATAATATAGAAAAAAACCAGGCTTAGCTCAGCCCACTTGACAGGCAATGGTGGCCTCTTCCAGCACAATTACTGGAGCGGATTCGGGGGGCGGGACTGGTCCGCAGGAAGATCGATCATCTCGGTGGCTGAATCCTGCGAGCAGTCGCCGTCGCACTCGGCCTGGCAGCCGCGACTCTGCTGGGGGGAGCGAGGGTGAGTCCGGCAGTTCCCAGCCAATCCGTTCTGCATAGCGGTACATGAAGGCGAACTGGATTTGAAACCTTTCTAAAATCAATGTGCCCGGGTTAGACAGCCAGAGTGCCTCAAGCTCAAACTTAAAAGTGGGAGCCCATGCCTTTACCGGATTAGAGGGTTAATCTTAATCAGACTAAACGGTTCAGAAATTAAGCATAAAAATGCAATTCCAAAACCTCCGGACTAAACGGACTTAACTTTTAGCGCGTCGCTTTTCAATCGGACTAAACGGACTTAACTATGCACGGTAATAGTAAGCGTGCATGTTAAATCCGTTTAGTACAGCCGTAGTTTTGGAATGGGGTCAGACTAAATTTAAGCCGCTGACTTATTTTAACTCGTTTAGTCCGTTTAACCCGATTTGCCATTCAAAACCTCGGACTAAAATAAGTCCAGTCCGTTTAATCCGGTAAAGGAATAGGCCCTCTGACAAAACATAGTTGCACCAGTTGAGAAAAGAATAGATGTTAACTATCAAGACCACAGCAAGCAGTCGCAGAAGTCAGGGCACTAAAATAAGTAAATGGCGCATCTATTTTTTGTCAGACTTTACCTACAGTCTGGCCAGCGATTATTGCTGAACCCTGAGACAGAACAGATGGCGTAATGTTTGTAACTACTGACTATTTGCTGTACCTTACTCTTGGTGCTTGCAGTTCGTTCGCTTCGTAATGAAATCGCGTATCCCCTCCCCTCAGGACCCCTCAAAATTTGTGACTTAAGCTTCTGCACCTCCGCCTAAGCTATGAGCAAATAGCTAAAGAACGAATTTTCTGCTGACAATGGAAAAATACCCTCAAGCTAAAAAGACCTTAACTTAATGGAGAGTCAACCCAGGAACCGAAATACAGTTTTCTTTCATGCAGGGAAAAATTTCGTGTAAATTTTAGACGAAGTTTTCAAAATTTGCTATTTCCTAATCTAGTCTCTGTAAACCTTTCTGGAAAAGCTTTGACAAAGCTCCATAAATGCGTACAAGTAAAACACGTCCATTAAAACTTCCATAAAAGGAATTTTGTAGTAGTACAAAGGGATTAAAATCACAACCGAGCCACACCTTCATAATTAAACTTAAGAACAAAAGTCAATAACTTCTCAATCCCCAACCTGATTAAGTACACTACCACTCAGAATCACCAACGCCTAATTCCGGAAATCTTTTCATATTGCAATTTGAAATATTCACACCTACACCATTAGCTTGGCCAGCATAACAAAACCAGTGGAGTCAGCTGGAATCAAACTGACTCCCTGATTCCGGAGTCCGACTGATTTCGCTGAAAATTTGACGCTCGTTAAGTCAATGGAATCATGACTCCGGAATCAGGGTTCGATGATTCTGAGCGGTACTGTACGACAGACAGTCTTGAAACGCAGACCGAAGACGTGAAAAACCTTTGAAAACTGTATAAAAAGTATAAGTATATAAAAAATAAGCGGAGAGGAATCTCTGACCCAATCACTGCATACAATATGTACGAAAGAACAACTAGTGGAAAGTGCAGAAGTCTAAGCACCAGATTTGAGTCACCCACTAACGACTAACAAGAATATATAACATGACAAGTCATACAGTATATATTATATATACCAAGACAATTTCCATTCAACACAATAAATAAAGACAATATGCTCGAAAAGTGCCGACCTTAAAACGTGCGCACAATTTTTTCTTTTTTCACATCAGTCGGCGAAAAAATGAAGTAACGAAACGAGGCAGAACTCACAGTTTCTATATTTTCAACATTTAAATGGCATTAGTTTTCAGAGCAAAATAAAATGATATATATTATGTATACACAACAGGAAATATTATATATATATATATATATATATATATATATATATATATATATATATATATATATATATATATATATATATATATATATATATATATATATATATATATATATATAGACTCAGAAACAAAACACAAAAAGATCTCAATTTGTCGATATACACAAAAACACCAATTCAGCAAATACATAGATTTATATTCTACAAAACAACTGTATACAAAAACCAACAATATTACATATACAAACAAAAAATGCGCAATTATACACACACAATGGCCGCTAGTGGTGCGAAGTTTGTGACTCTACCTGGGACTCTACCTGGGACAGTACCTAGGCCTAATCTACTTTATATACTTAACAGCTCTCGCTATTTGCAACTTGGTACAAATTTGCAACTTTGCAAGAATAGACTATAACGAGAGGATATATTGGTCTATGCGCATTCTAAAACAGAAGACTCTATCCTACGTATACCAAATGTACTTTGTAAATAGTAGTATAATGCCAATCCACCAAGACAACAAGGTCAAAAAACTACAAAAAAACTGTACGAAAAAGTAAAACTGGAACAAAATAGTACAATAATTAACAAAAAAGTCTACCAGAAAACACAACTAGTTTCCCTCAGACTAGACTAGACAGACGTCCAAAAAATCTATCATAGACCATAATTGTAAAAGTTTGACGTTACCTACCACCCAGTCTAGGGGAACTTTTTGGGCCAGGAAATCGAAGGCGGTGCTCAGTCCCTGCTGAACCAGTTCCAAATTCTCACGGGCCTGATGGAGGGCTTCCTCTTTCAGCTCGCTCACAGACTTCACCTAAACAGAAAAAAAAACTAATAAAAAAATTCAAACTGACTATGTATGATCTTTATGAATCTTTATTGATCTTCACTGAAATTGTTATTATTTAGTTATTTCCCAATTTTATTCTAATGATTCACCTTAGAAATAAAAAATATACAAAATATATACCTCTGTATACTTGACAAACATTATGTCCATAAACCAATAACAGACTATGCTACAATAATCCTATAGCTAATAGCTATTCTAATAACAAATATTCATCTCACAAAACATATTATAATAATATCATACAAAAACCTATCTAAACTAAAATATATAATATAATAAAAAATCTACCTATAAAATAAAAATTATATATAATAAAAATTACCTCAGCAAAAGTATCCGAGACATTCTTGGCGTATTCGGCGGCGGACTGAACGGACTTTGCGGCCGTGTCGGTCAGGAAGGGAATGGTGAGGCCGGACAGACGCTGGGCCACTGCCGACACGCCCAGGGCGATTTGCCGGGTCACGTCCAGGATCAAGGATTCCGGCTGAAACAGAGAAGAAACGCCGATGCCACTGGCATTTCAAAACCCCCCACCCCAGATTTGTGATTGTTGAACAAGCCCCCCCCTCCTCTAATATTTCACATACAGCGACCGTACAATAAAAAAATAAAAGTCAAGAATTCAAATAAATTTAAAGCCGGGAATATCACATTTAAAATATTATGCCAAAAACTCATACTTTTAGGCAAAGAGTTGGGAATGAAGGCGAGTTTGTGAGTTCAGGCCCCAGCCACTCAAATTTCCGAAAAAATTTAGGGAAAACTAAACTCCCAGTTTACTAATATCCCAAGTCACTGAAAAACCGCCTTACATTTTTCCCATAATTGACGGCCTGTTCCTTGACATTCTGGTAAGCGCTGGCGGCCGAGTCCTGGGCAACGAGAACGGTCTTCTGGGCCCACTCCTGCTGAGCCTTCGCGTATTCCAGCTAAAAATTAATATAAAAAAGTTAAAAAACTAATCATAAAAATTAGTATATTCATAACAAATATGCGATATTAAAAAATAAACTGTCAACCATAACGTTTACACTATAACGTTGTAAACCTGAATAAATTCAAACAACTGAATCAGCCCCTCTTCACCAGAACCACTAGCAAGTTAACTACAGACCGAGACCAGAGAATCTGACCAAGCTCAGGTTTACTTTCAAAGCCCCCTCCCCTCTGAACTGACCAAAATCACGGCCCCCTGCAACTGAGCGACGGCATCTACGGCTGTTTTGCGAGCCACGTTGTACTGCGCCAATGCCCGAGCTAGAACTCCCTGCGACGCCTTGCTGAATATATCCTGTACTTTTTCCAGCGGCTTCTCATGGCCATCTGAAACAAATTAAAGTTCCTTTAAGTTATTTTTATTAAAAGTTAAAATTTTCACATTTAAATTAATCGTACATTCGCACATTATATATTTTTTACATTTTAAACTATTAACCATACTATAGTTTGGCCGCAGAGCCCCCCCCCCACAATCTTGACCCCGTTACATGTATGCGTCCAACCCAACCTCAGTTCTCGAGTCTAGACAAATTCTAATGTATACTCAAAGTCTGAGTGCAACTCACTATCGTCCTTTCGTTTCTGAGCATTGGCAGTGGCAGCCACATATTTGTCGACTAGATTTTCAGTAGACTCCAAGAATGCGTTCACAGCGTGCAGACTGTACTCGGCCAGATCAGACAGCTTCTGCTTCCCAGTCAAAGCAACGCCGTTCACCGTTCCCACTGCCAAATCCTTGGTTGCGCTAATCTAAATGAAGAAGTGCATAATTATACACAATTAATTTTTTCAAAAAAACTACAAATTACAAAAGACAGATTTTTAACTACAATTTATATATAGATTGTAAAAAATACTACAAAAAATATACACAAAATGAATTCTTAAGGACAATGTTATAAATTAGGGTTTCAAAAATGGCGCCACGTTGTGTCCGCAAGAGAGCTGGAACGTCCAACTGCAGTTAAACTACATAACACAAATTCATCAGTACATATATATAACTGGCTTCAGAAATTCAGTTGAAATATTTTTCGAATTATATTATGTATATAACTTCCGAAAAGGCTCCCAGTCTAGTTTAACAGTAATAAAGTCAAGTCGGAAAGATTTAACTGTCTCTCACAGTTTCACCACACGGCGCGCTCACCCCTCACCAAAGCAATTTCTTACTCTATGCACTTGAAAATACACATCCCTACCTCTAAGATAAATAAACTACACATCTTTACAGGACATGGTGCCATTTTTTTCCTGACAAATTTTAGTAAACGTGTTTCTTACCTTTCCAACTCCATAATCCTTGAGTGCAACGGCAACATCGACGCCTTGCTTGATTCGCGTTTGTTCGTAATAGTGTTTCGACTCTTCCAAAATCTAAAACATGAAAGCATAAATAAATACACATAACTATAACGAATGTCAGTATATATACACTTTTGCTAAGTTAATACTAACTAGTACAAACAAATTGAACATATATTTAATAAACACCAACCTCTTCAGGAGTTTTCTTGATACTGGGATATTTCGTTTCGATGGTGTCCAGATATTCACAGGCTTTCGTCTCAGCAGCTATTACTGAAAAAAACAATGTTATTCACTCACAAACATCATGTGAAAATTTCTTGATCTAAATACTTTTAAAAATTGTCAATAACAAAGGGAGCACCGTTACGAACGGACACCAATTCTATCTAAAATTTAGCGAAATTTCAAGACAATTCCCAATCCACATTTTCAGAACACACAGAGTCACGTTTTGGACAGGGGACAATTTGTTTTCGACAAGATCTGCACTTAACTTTTTTAGCTTAGGCTTGGCTTAGAATTGCGATTAGGTTCGGATCTTTGGAAACTCTAGTTCAAAATTATTTCAACCTCAAAAATGTGGTTATGAATTTTCACTCACGCCGCAAATCTTAACTGTATGCATATACCCACTCCCACATCTAGAAATAAATAAATACATATATAAATTTTATTAATTACAGATTCTTAGTTTTCACTCCATAAACGTATACAAACAAAAATTTATAAACCAGCTTACTTTGATTGTCAAATTTGTGCACAATCGGATCAGCTTTGGTGGCAGCATATTTGACGGTGGACTCAGCAATACCGAGGGTGGTTCCGACGAGGGGATAAGTTTTCCCCCACTGGTACCAACTGTTGGCCTGTTCGACACCGGCAGCGACGACCGGAATACTGGACACACGATGAACTAAGCAATGTTGAGCAGCCATTCTTTGACGTTCACGATAGTACATAAATCAATGGAAGATATTCTGCTAATATGCCGTTGCAAATTATGAGAATAAACTGTAAACATAAATACAACAAAATGAGAGAAATACAAGATAACTGAGTTGAATAATGTTACAATAATTTTTGTGAAATATTTTGCTTTTGCTTGTGACATGGAAAGAGAAATCGGTCAAATAATTTCCTTCAATTTAACAGAATTGCGGTTAAAAAGGCTCAGAACGAATATACATTAGCTAGCAGTGAATTTGAAAAAACAATACGCCTACTAAAATTCATTGAAAAACAATACGCCTACTAAAATTCAAACTGCAAAATCAATTTTGACAGAAACCGAAAATTCGACAAACTCCAAATCAGAGACCGACAACACAATCATCAAAGCACTTGCTTTTCAGAAAATTTCAAGAGCTAAAAGGTGAACAGCGGCAGAATTCGCCAGAATAGTGACTGCAGACAAGTGAAATGCTTTATATAAACTGAAGTAAACAATCAACGGTCACATAATCAAACTTTGAGATAGATAGAAGACGGAGCAAAGTCTGCCGACCTATGTACACGTTCGCAAACTACTGATACAATGACTGATAAGAAGGCAAACTTTGGTCGACCAGTCATCACCAACACAAGCGCGTACGTAAATCCAGTTTAGGAGTGTTCTGCAATAACACGGCAGGCAGCGGCAATCAACAGGCACTGGAAATTTCGAAATGACGAAAATTCACGTGAAACGCATGTACACATCAGAGAAGCTCAGTCACGTGACCTGTACTATGAAATTCTGTTATCTGTTGTAACATTCCAAACTTAATATTCTCAAAACTTTCTGACTGTTGAATTCACGTTCCAAAGTAAAATAAATTTAAAGTTCAAAACTTTCACTGACGCTCGCTGACTAACTGACAACGCTGTTTGTTCTACAGAAGTGGGTGTTTCTTCTATTCACAAATGAAAAAAAATACCAACTAAAACTAAAACTACTTTTTAGTGCTGCACCTCCTGCGTAAGATAATGCAGTGTCTGTTTCTTGTGAACAAGAACCTGTTAAAGATGTCCTTAGGGGTGATTGATTCATTCTTCTTGAGGGCAAGAGAACAGTCCTATTCACTTGAACTAAAGCTCAGACTTTATTAGCACTAGGCTTAAAAAAGTATACTTAAGGGGGTAGTGTCGCGAAAGCAGTCGATTTTGCTCGACTATAAAACTTTTTCAGTAAAAGATAGGTCATTGTTCTTTATATATTCTAAAAATATATTTTAAGGCAAATATTTTTGCCAAGTTTCAGAAAAATTGATGCAGCATACAGTTAGCAGTGAAGTCGCAAAGTCGGAAAAATGACGTTTTGAAAACCTATTCACATTCGATAATTTCGTCAAATTAAAAAAACTTTTTGTTCAGATTCTTTGCACAAAGTAAAAGCACATAAATTTTTGTTTATGCACACAAAATTTAGTGCAAATTGGTTGAGTGGTTGTGGAGTAATGACTGTTTGAATTGTGAAACTGTGCGTAACCTGTCAAGTACTCACAGCAATAATGATAAATTGTAAAAAATTTAGACACTTATTTTGAAATCAAAAGAAAAACGAACCTTTATTTTTCATTTTTCTTATTTGTGGCAAAAAATTATGCGTCAAAACATTACATGTACTTCACAAGCTGGCCAATCTGATATTTGGCTTGATTTTTTTGAACTTTTATGTCTCTATTGTGTGATGTCTGGCTCACAAATGGTGATTGGTTAAAACTATTGGTAGATATTTGTCGACTAGTGTCTGGCAGTATTTATTTGACACCATGTGGCATTTCACTAGTTTCTCAGTGAACGTACAATTTCAAAGCAAAAAGTTCTCACTTTGCAGCCTATGAGCAAAACTGCTTTGGCGACACTACCACCTTAAACTTAAACTTAAATTAAAAAAGTATGCCTTAAACTTAAACTTAAACTTAAATAAAATTCAAGGTGTCAAGTGTCAACTTAAACTTAAACTTAAACTTAAACGTTTTTTAAAATTAGAACTTAAACTTAAATTATACTTAAATGTCAATTATTGAGCTTTTTCTTTTGCTGAAATTTTTCGCTAAACTTAAATTATACATAAATGTCAATGACTGGCTTTTCATTTAGGCTCGTGTTTTCAGCTTTTGGTTCTGCTTCAAACAACTCGCAGGCCCACTTATTCTGAGTTTTGTATTTTGAGGCCTATTCACACAGATTAAGCTTAGCGTGTACACGGTTACACACGTGTTCACGGATCGTACCGTGTAACCGTGCCCAGCCCTACTGACCACTACACCACTAAGAACACAGGATCAAGGTAATTAACACCACCTAATGTGAGCTTATGAACTTCCTAGTTTTGGGTATTGGGTGACAAAAAACAAATGTCACACACAGAAACATGGGTGTCGACATCGGATGTCTATGTTATCTATGTACTTATTACTGTTACCGATATAGTGGTGATAGCTGATAGTGCTGATATGCACTGCTATCGGAGAATAAAAAAACATTAAATTCATTTAAAAATTAATTCATATTTTATGGTGCACATAACTTGAATGATATCGTTAATCATCCCTTATTGCCTTATTGCTGCCGTAACAGTTTGTTCATTACGTGTGGGTGTGACCCAAGTTTACGTGTAATTTCGAAAATTCAGCAGCCCGGTTGGCTCAGTTGGTAGTGTTGCGTGCGCTACAGAACATCTGATTAATGATCGGTGGTTTGATTCCGCCCCAGAGCTGTATGTTTTGCATTCTGCTGTACTTCGAGATCATGCTAGCTCCGTCGATTGAGTTGCATGATGTATGGCAGAACTGAGAGGTACTTGCCCTTCTAGTGTTAATCTACGCTAGAAATTTGACCTAATACTCTTTCCCAGGCCTCTTCCAAGGCCACCCGCGAATACCTACAGACTACAGACAATGATACGTGAAAAAACGGGTCTTTCAATATTGATGCGTAATTTTAAAAAATTATTAAAGAATTTTTCCCCACTATGGCAGGTACACTTTGACTTGGTCGTTGAAGGTTCATGTAGCCACAGACAAGTACAGTCAGTGTCGTAGTAACATTGAAACATGTTTAGTAGCAAAAAACAGAAAAAACTTATTTGAATACTTAAATTACTAAAATTTCGAATACTTATACTTAAACTTTAATTAAAATTAAGGCAGCAACTTAAACTTAAACTTAATTGTTTTTCAAAATGAGAACTTAAACTTAAACTTAAATAAAATCGAGGGACGAACTTAAACTTAAACGTAAACTTAATTAAAATCGAGGGACGAACTAAAACTTAAACTTAAACTTAATTAAAATCGAGGGACGAACTAAAACTTAAACTTAAACTTAATTAAAATCGAGGGACGAACTTAAAACTTAAATGAATGAGGGCATGCTTTTAAAGCCTTATTAGCACAGGCCACAACTCACACACTAAATGTTATTCACACGATCGTCTAAGGACAGCCCTTGTCATCCACGGTTTTTCTTCTTTTTTTTTAATACAACGTATTTTTCAGGTTTGTTTGTTTGATATGCACTGCTATCGGAGAATAAAAAAAAACATTAAATTCATTTAAAAATTAATTCATATTTTATGGTGCACATAATTTGAATGATATCGTTAATCATCCCTTATTGCTGCCGTAACAGTTTGTTCATTACGTGTGGGTGTGACCCAAGTTTACGTGTAATTTCGAAAATTCAGCAGCCCGGTTGGCTCAGTTGGTAGTGTTGCGTGCGCTACAGAACATCTGATTAATGATCGGTGGTTTGATTCCGCCCCAGAGCTGTATGTTTTGCATTCTGCTGTACTTCGAGATCATGCTAGCTCCGTCGATTGAGTTGCATGATGTATGGCAGAACTGAGAGGTACTTGCCCTTCTAGTGTTAATCTACGCTAGAAATTTGACCTAATACTCTTTCCCAGGCCTCTTCCAAGGCCACCCGCGAATACCTACAGACTACAGACAATGATACGTGAAAAAACGGGTCTTTCAATATTGATGCGTAATTTTAAAAAATTATTAAAGAATTTTTCCCCACTATGGCAGGTACACTTTGACTTGGTCGTTGAAGGTTCATGTAGCCACAGACAAGTACAGTCAGTGTCGTAGTAACATTGAAACATGTTTAGTAGCAAAAAACAGAAAAAACTTATTTGAATACTTAAATTACTAAAATTTCGAATACTTATACTTAAACTTTAATTAAAATTAAGGCAGCAACTTAAACTTAAACTTAATTGTTTTTCAAAATGAGAACTTAAACTTAAACTTAAATAAAATCGAGGGACGAACTTAAACTTAAACGTAAACTTAATTAAAATCGAGGGACGAACTAAAACTTAAACTTAAACTTAATTAAAATCGAGGGACGAACTAAAACTTAAACTTAAACTTAATTAAAATCGAGGGACGAACTTAAAACTTAAATGAATGAGGGCATGCTTTTAAAGCCTTATTAGCACAGGCCACAACTCACACACTAAATGTTATTCACACGATCGTCTAAGGACAGCCCTTGTCATCCACGGTTTTTCTTCTTTTTTTTTAATACAACGTATTTTTCAGGTTTGTTTGTTTGATATGCACTGCTATCGGAGAATAAAAAAAAACATTAAATTCATTTAAAAATTAATTCATATTTTATGGTGCACATAATTTGAATGATATCGTTAATCATCCCTTATTGCTGCCGTAACAGTTTGTTCATTACGTGTGGGTGTGACCCAAGTTTACGTGTAATTTCGAAAATTCAGCAGCCCGGTTGGCTCAGTTGGTAGTGATGCGTGCGCTACAGAACATCTGATTAATGATCAGAATGTCGGTGGTTTGATTCCGCCCCAGAGCTGTATGTTTTGCATTCTGCTGTAGTTCGAGATCATGCTAGTTCCGTCGATCGAGTTGCATGATGTATGGCAGAACTGAGAGGTACTTGCCCTTCTAGTGTTGATCTACGCTAGAAATTTGACCTAATACTCTTTCCCAGGCCTCTTTCAAGGCCACCCGCGAATACCTACAGACTACAGACAATGATACGTGAAAAAACGGGTCTTTCAATATTGATGCGTAATTTTAAAAAATTAGGAAAGAATTTTTCCCCACTATGGCAGGTACACTTTGACTTGGTCGTTGAAGGTTCATGTAGCCACAGAGAAGTACAGTCAGTGTCGTAGTAACATTGAAACATGTTTAGTAGCAAAAAACAGAAAAAACTTATTTGAATACTTAAATTACTAAAATTTCGAATACTTATACTTAAACTTTAATTAAAATTAAGGCAGCAACTTAAACTTAAACTTAATTGTTTTTCAAAATGAGAACTTAAACTTAAACTTAATTAAAATCGAGGGACGAACTAAAACTTAAACTTAAACTTAATTAAAATCGAGGGACGAACTTAAACTTAAACTTAAACTTAAATGAATGAGGGCATGCTTTTAAAGCCTAATTAGCACAGGCCACAACTCACACACTAACACCGGATTGCACCAACAAAGAATAGCTCAAGAATAGGAATAGCTCGAGAATAGCTCAGGAATAAAATAAGTTTTCATTGCACCAATATTTAAGCTCGAGAATAGTTATTCTCGAAGTTGGAGAATAGCTCAAGAATAGTTATGGAATAGCTCAGGAATAGCTGAAGAATAACGAACATTATTGCACTAACCAAGGTTAGAGAATAGCTTATTCTCCAGCTATTCTCCAATAATGTGCAACTTATTCCTGATCTAGACCAGGAATAGCTGAAGAATAACCTAATAACTTTTTAAAAAAATTACCAATTTCCATATTTTTAACATATTCATGTTTATTTAGCTTATATATTATTTATTTAGAGTAAAAATAACAAAACAAAGAAATTTAAAAATGCTCGTATTCGGGTTTCGTACGCCATCAAGTTACTGACTGCGCTCAAGCCGACGTAGGCTCGGTGAGCGGACGAGAAGCAAATCTGCTCTCACAACGAATCTATAGGCGGGGCTTATGTTGGCTTATTCTCGAGCTCAATTGGCTGTTTGCTGGGCTGTGATTGGATAACAATGATGCAGCCACATTTTTATTGGACAGCTGGAGAATAAGTTATTATCCAGCTATTCTCGAGAATAGTTATTCTCGAGCTATTCTCTAATGGTGCAGTGGAAAAGTTGGAGAATAAAACCTCGAGAATAACTATTCTGGAATAGCTCGAGAATAAGAATAGCTCGAGAATAAGTTGGTGCAATCGGCCGTAAATGTTATTCACACGATCGTCTAAGGACAGCCCTTGTCATCCACGGTTTTTCTTCTTTTTTTTAATACAACGTATTTTTCAGGTTTGTTAGTGCCCATAGGTCAATTTTTGGCGCTTTTTATATCTGAGTAAGTTGAAAGTTTGAAATAGTATCAATTTCGCCAAAAGATCCGTTTTGTCAAAAATTTTATGTAAAAAGTCTGACATCTATTTTTTCCGCAATAATACGAACATTTATTAGAAACGATAATGCTCACATAACAAACTCTGACTCCCTGAACACGATGAATGTAAAATTATCCCAATCGACCAAGTATTTACAAAATTTAGTCATTTCAAAAGTTGGGTGACAAGGGCTGTCCTTAGACGTTCGTGTTATTCACATACTAACGCTAAGCGTTTGCTGGCGCACTTTAATCCGTAGTTCGCCGTCTGAGAAGCGAAAGTTGTGCCGCTCGACTAACAGGACTTCAAAATTTTATACTACTAGAGTTTTATAAACTTTTTATAATTTTAAAGGTGTTACAAATATTGCAAAAGGAATGTTTTTCACACAAAAAATTGATAAAAAACGCTAAGAGTACGATAAAATTAATAACATAACATAAGCCCGAATTTCCAAACTAAGTGCTGTTCACATACTAACACTCAAAAAAATAAACGCTTACAAGTTAGTCTTACACTTGACTTAGCGCTTAGCAAATTTTAAGTGTTTCGTTTTGGCTTTGGTTTGCAGTGCGCTACGTGTCTTTTGTGAATTCGTTCTTTATTGACATTAATATACTGGTATTTGTGAATCCAATTAATTTATTTAAATTAATAATTTTTCTGTTAATAAATGTTTTTCTTGAACTAAAAATTTAATGTAAAAATTATTTTCAGCAGTTGGATTCCAGAAAAAACTACATGTTGAGGAATATTTAAGGTATCGTATCCAGAAAATACAAATCTTCAAGTAGGGGTTCTTGAACGAAAATTACTTTTATCAAGGTGCTTTTTCTAATGTAAAAAAACTAATTTGTGAAACAAAGTGCATTTTTTATTTCGGACAATTAAAAATATATCTTTTTCTTGAACTAAAAAGTCATAAAAATTGTTTTAAGCAGTTGGTTTCCTGAAAAATGCAAAATCGGCGCTATAGGTTTAAGAGCGATATCGCAGAAAATACAAATTCGAGTAGGGGGTCTTGAAGAAAAATTACTTTGATCAAGGTGCTCTACTCAGAAATGTAAAAAAACGAATTTGTGAAACAAAGTGCATTTTTTCCTGTTGTGCCACAGCACAACAGGTCTTTAATTTTGATTCTGGACAATAACACTGAACATGTGTTCATCGTTTGTCAGTTGGTTTGTGTAACCTTTGCTTCAGTCCAACAGCGCGAGCGTCACATCGGATTTGCACTGTTTCCTACGTTAGTTCGATTAGGTTCAGTGTAAAATTACTAGTGCTAGTGAAACACATTTACTTTGTGTGCAAAACCATTCGATATTATGGAACGCAAAAAATTGACAGGGATGGAATCGAACCCCCTGGCACCTGTTTTTAACTCCAACGCGCTACCGTTTAAGCCAACCAACTCTCAAAGGCGTAGGACTGTTTATTGTTATCAATAAAACTTAAAGTACCTTAGATTTTAATATTTCAGTTTGAAAATTTGTGTGATCTACCATTAATACTGAACAGACATTGTAAAATTAAACGCAAATAGAATTCAAAAATTATTTTATTACAACAAAATAAAAGTTTTACATATATGTTAACCTTAACATCGGACCAAATATTCAAATTGAGCACCAGATTTAATGCAGATAGACTGCTGTTAAAGATTTTTATCTGTGGTTTATCGTAGCCGAAATAGCTCAGTTGGGAGAGCGTTAGACTAAAGATCTAAATGTCCTTGGGTCGATCCCGGGTTTCGGTCGCATTTTTTTGATCAAATTGCTGTTTTTTAATAGTTCATTTTGACAATTATTAAACTTAAAATTTCTCTAGTTAACATAATATGTAACTCATTTATTTTATTTATACATTTAATAATTAAATATGGATGTTTATTACATATATACTACGAAAGTATAAATTCCAACACGAATGATCGTTATATATATATATATATATATATATATATATATATACTATTTTTCTTTCTCAGCAGACGCACTTGTGTTGCTTTGATTGCATTTATTGTACCAAACTTCTGTATCCCTGATTTATATATTTCATTAAAATTTTTTCTGACACCAAACAACTTATTTCAGAGTTTAGGTGAGTTGCAAGATCTGAAGGCGATTTTGTAAATTCTTCACATCAGTTGACCAAAATTTGTCGTTGTGTCCTTAAGGCCTTAAAGATAAACCGTCTAATTTGAGCAATTAGGCATTTAATCTAAAGCGGCAAGCATTTAAAAATGACCCTAAATCACAATTATTGGTATACAGGTAAACAGTACCTCAATATTTTGCATACACATTTTGCAGTAACATAATTGTTTGCTGCACAACAGGTTTTAGCTGACCTACTGGTCAGCTTACTTGAAAGTAATTCTTAATACTTACTGAAGGTTTTGCCGCAGATTGGGCTTGTTATTTCGGACGATTGAAAAATCAACAAGGTTCGAACTGGCAGGAAAATGTCACTAATATATCCTAAATTGCATACCCTTCCTTTGCATGGCGGCCAAAAGCCTCCCCCACTCTACTTACTAGGGCAAAAAAGTCAACCCATTTTTATTTCAGTTAAAGTTAAAGTTAAAGTTAGGCAAAAGGCCTAGTTTTAGTTAAAGTTAAAGTTAAAGTTAGACCACTAACTTTTTTTGAAGTTAAAGTTAAAGTTTGATCTCTGTTTTCGTTAAAGTTAAAGTTAAAGTATGACCACTAACTTTTTTAAAAGTTAAAGTTAAAGTAATACGCCTAACTTTTTTAAATAAAGTTAAATTAAGATCCAAGACTTTTTTAGTTAAAGTTATAAAGAGTTGTTTTACACAGAGAGATAAGTATAATTTTCAGCTTTATACATAACCACACTGCGTAACTTTAGTGAATAGACATTAATGAGTGAGCCTAGAGTCGGGAATGCCAGAAAACTTTCCGAAAACTTCTAGAGGTAGTTTTCCAGAAAGTTTCAGACTTGACCGGAAAATTTTTGACAGGCTTAAAAAGTTTCCAAGCTGAATGAAATTTTCTGATAAACTGTTTTTTTAAACTGACCGCAGTGGTTACTGTAGTCCGTGGGGGTCAACTGGGTTCATGGTGACAAAAATAAACCCCAGATTTGAGTTCAGTACCTCAAAATACTCCTGGATAACGAGATTTAACCACTCCGGCGTCTCCGGGTCATTTTGTAGGTTGTACAAAACGTTGGGGGTCCCCTCCACAATTAAGGGTATACCCTCATTTGTGGGGGGAGCTCCCCACGTTTGAAACCTATGGTCTGATTCGTAGGGGGGTCCCCCCACAGCTGAGGGCTAGGTATGCCTTCATTCTTGTAGGATGGTACCTCCCCACAGTTGTGGCCTTTTTGGGGAGATAATAGTCGCAGCATGTACACACTGCTAGGCCACAAACGTAACGTATATAGTGTCACACTCTTCCTATTACGTACTCTTGATAGGGGTAATGTGAGCACCTGACTACGAATCTGCTGTTTGTTTATGTCTAGAAAGAACCAACTTGGACCATCATACACCTCCAACATCAGTGCCGTACCCAGAAAAAATTTAGAGGGCGAATGACTGATTTTTAAATGCACTTAAGCAATTTTAAAACTTATAAAACGCCTTACAAACAACACATCATTTAACCACAAAGTTGCAGGGGTCTGGGGGCGGCAGCAATATATATATTAGGGATCGACCGGATATCCGGATCCGGATCCGGATCCGGCCGGATCCAGTGGATCCGGATCCGGCGCCGGATCCGGATCCAAACCTGCCGGATCCGGATCCAGTATCAAATCGGCAATTCTTGACAACAACTAATTGTTCCAAGGGTCCCCCCTTGGGTTTTTATTGCCCGGCCGAAAAAAATTTCCGATACGTCTCCAATTGACGAAATTTGGCCTAAAAATGAAAAAATTCTCCCAATTTTTTCCTGGGGGCTGCCGTCCCCAGACCCCTGCAACTTTGTGGGTCACTATTTCTTGTTATTATCTGTTATAAAACCCTAAATATGTATACACGAGTACATTATGCTACATTTACTTGTGCAACAGACTGTCTGATGTGATGGTACCATCTTTATTCTTTTGTTTTAATTTTTCTGTCGGAAACAATTTCTAATACGTCTCCAGTTGACCAAATTCGGTCTAAAAATTGGAAAATTCTTTTTCTGGGGGCTGCCGCCCCCAGACCCCTGCGACCTATGGCTCGGTGGTCTTGCGTTTACAATGCGCGTGTTAAGTACTAAAATGGCTAAAAACTCCACTTCAACTTCAAAATTCCTATCACTGAATATCACATGTCACGTTGGACAAAATTTTTTTTGAAATTTTTTCACTTTTGAAAAAATATGGGTATGTCCCAGACCACTGGATCCGGATCCGGATCCGGATCCGGCCGGATCCACTGGATCCGGATCCGGATCCGGCAGAAATTTTGGATCCGGTCGATCCCTAATATATATATATATATATATATATATATATATATATAGATATATATATACATATATATATATATATATATATATATATATATACATATATATATATATATATATATATATATATATATATATATATATATATATTAGAGAAGCCTAACGTGAACCACCTAAAATTTGACCGCCAAACTACCGAAGCTATAGCAACCTTTTTTCTGCAACCAGTCAAGCTAATAACTTCAAATTTTAGTTGAGCAATAATGATTAGTAAATGCAGTTTCTTGCCTAAGTATTTGTTGAAAAACTAACTATTACCCGACTTATGCTACTTCTAAGATAAAAAAATTGTATTTGGTGCACATTACGAGCCAAGGCCAACAGTGAACCGGGCGTGCCCTTGACTGCACCAGTGGGTTGTTCCAATTAAAAAGACGCGACACGGCTTTTTTACATAGCTGAACTGATAGTTCGATGGTTGAAATACAGCGGTACAACAAATTTTTAAAAACGGTTCAGGAAAAGATGAGAAAATAGGTCTGCAAAATACAGTCCTGGCCTCAAATAGTGTCCCTTCACTCGGAGTTGACACGAAGTCTACTCCAAGTTCACTCGCAGTTGTAATGAATACCTCAGCGAGAAAAGTTGGAGTGGTCCGAGTAAAGTTTTGTGACCTTTGCTAACCTTTTGACCTAACACATATACGTAAGTACGTAGACTGCAAGCTAAATTCTTAAGCACGTATGTATTTACCCATATGCTAAGAGCAGTGACCCTAGGTTGACCTCACTCGAAAATTTTTCCACACGATACTCGCACGAACACTCGAAGTCACTCGCACACGCACGCACGAAGTACACTATTTGAGGCCACGACTGTAAGAACCTTTGTATTACGACAACCTCTGAAAACGAAAAATTTTGAAAAAACTGAAGCTTCTTGTTAAAAATTTTTTAAAAACAATCCATTCAAGTGTAATTATGCACATTGCCACTTCATTTACACTTTTTACTGCAAATTTCATAATTTCTGTGCATTGTATGGTCCATTTAGGAGTCCTAAACTGCACCAACTAACTCTGCGCCGTGGTGTCCGAAAGTGCACCAATTTTGAGGAGAATAAAGTGTGTCCTAAAGTTCACGAATAGTATTTAATTTTTTATTAGTAGTTTTGCGAACGTAAATAGTTTATTTACAGGGAAAACCTCATTGAAAACGATGCTGTAATACCGCATAATTACCTATAGATTGTTTCTTGGTGCAAAATACTGCACCTGGTGCACATTAGGAACAGGGTCGGTGCACAATAAGGCAAAACTTTTAAAAACAGGTACCTCGCAAAAAACGCTTTATATAATTTCTGGCTTCATTTTAAGTTATGAAATTTACATAATCAAATTCTAAGGAAAATTTTGACTTTATTAGTGCAAAAAATGTAATCACCTTACCTAAAATTTTTGGAATTATTCGTGATTTTCTAAAAAGTGGACAACGCTCTTGTCCGCTTGGACAACATATGTTTTGCAGTTCAAAAACTTTATTCAAGCAGTGCACTTTGCACATGAACTTTGTTCAAACGATGGTGAGTTATAGTGCTTAGATTGCTCTAACGTGTGGTGCAATTTTCACGACGTTTCTTGCAATAAAAATAAAGTTATAGGTATTTAAACAGCCCGTTGGTACAACAACATTAGGACTGGTTCAAATTTAGCTGCTCTACTATATGTTATAGTTCGAATATAATAGTGAAGGTTGGTATAAGCATGTTATCGCACGGTTTTTCTCGACTGAGAGAAAATTAACAATTTTAAACTATGTGAGCATTAAAAATTCGAAGTGAGGCTTGTATAATTTTAGACTCTTGAGATTTGAGCAAAATGTATTATGTTTATTAAACAATCACGAAGTCAATAATGTGTACGCAAAGTGGCTGCATTGTGCGTGAGTGTGTGCGTGTGTTCCTGTATCACTTTAATAACAATTGCATACAGTTTAATTTTGTCTAGATAGACTCTCGTTCACGTGAGATATGCAAATGAGCCCTTGTGTGTGGACTTACGTACGTACGTTGTCACCATAAACACACAATGAGAAGAGCTGGTGAACAGACGCAATTCTAGAACACACTTACGTTCACCTACACCCGCACAATCTCACTGATCAAAGCGCACACAAACGCACACACAACTCACTCTAAATTACACGTTGTTATTCCGAACAGCTCATTCTAAAGAAGCCTGCTGCGCTGTGGCGCAGCAGGAAAAACAGCGCTATAAGTTGCTTGTAATTTGGTTTTAAATACGTACGTAAAATTTTCAGCGAGTTGAAACAAATGTCAAGACTGGTGGGGATCGAACCCACTGCACTCTGACAAGTCAAACACCTTATCCATTAGGCTACAGTTTTGCTGCTGATAACCTGGTCGCCTTAGTTGTCACACATAACTTTTATGCATAGTGAATGTACGTAGGTACAGTACTGCGCGTAAAAAAATTCCCTGTTCGTCGGCGTACGACGAGCTTCATCCTTCGCGAAAAGTGACGGCGACGAACGGTCGCCGGAAATGGTGGAGAAAAAATTTTCAATTTTTCACTTTTTTACATTGAAATTGTGTTTTGGAGCACTTTTTAAAAATTTTTCGTTCGTCACTTTCCGGCCAACCTTGGTCACTTTTCGCAACGGATGAAGCTCGTCGTACACCGACAAACAGGGAACTTTTTGCACAGTACTGTATCGTAACACATAGACCCGTACACAAATCTGTCCAAAACTGAGTCCACTAACAATGCCGCTGTTCTATTCGAGAAATATTATGCAAATTGATGTCAGTGTTGAAGTGGCTTAGTGGTTAAGATGGTGGACTAAAAAACCGCGTATTCGATGGTGATGGTTCGATTCATCTTGTCTTTACTTTTCTTTCGATTTCTATAGCGTGCGGTATAAGTAAGGCGGCGCTGTAGAGTGCAGTATACAGTACATTGCAAAAAAAGTTTCCAATTCGTTACTGGTAACGAACATTCGTTATTGTAAGTAGATTGCACGCTACAGCGTGTCGTTATAATAACCAGGTTATAGTAGCGTGCTAATACACTAAACCAAAAATTACAATACGTTGTGAATGCGTTAACCTGAGCGGCCTCCAGTAAAAATATATAGGTACCACGATTAAAAATTACAGTTGTGTACAGCGTCGGAGAAAAAAATTTAAATTTGACAAAAAATTTTGGTTAATTAGAACATGAAGTAAAATATTTCTTAAATTATCTTACCGGAAATTAAAAAAGTTATAAAAAAGTATAGATTCAAAATTTTGAATAAAAGTCATAATTTAAGTTAAAGTTAAGAAATTGGCGGAATTTAAGTTAAAGTTAAAGTATGGGTGCTTGAATTTAAATTAAGTTAAAGTTAAAGTAAGACCCTTAACTTTTTTGAAGTTAAAGTTAAAGTTAAAGTAAGACCCCTAACTTTTTTAATTTTAGTTAAAGTTAAAGTTTAACTTTTTTGCCCTACTACTTACCCCGTTGGCCCACAATAACTTCCAACCAAGCGTTTAGCGCTTAGGGAGCTGCCGAGGTCCCTAAACTTAAACGCTTAATTTGAAGCCAAACACTAAACTTTAAGGGTTGTATTTTACAAAGGTAGTTTTACTAAACCATTGGCTTTACGTACGTTCTGCATAATTTGCACATAATTTCATTACAAAATATCCAATGATTCGTTACCGATTTTGTAAATTTTCTTAAACCATTAGTTTAGCTCAGCTGAAATTTAAGCAAAACAGAGACAGGGCCCGATTGCACAAACCTACAATTGTTACAATTGTAACAATTGTATGTGGTATTCGGTTGCGCAAAGACTTACAATTGTTACAATTGTAACAATTGTGAAATTTCACAATTGTTACAATTGTAACAATTGTAATCATTTTCATGCATATTTCATATGCCAAGCTGTTCACAATTGTGAAATTTCACAATTGTTACAATTGTAACAATTGTGAAAATTTTTGAAATTTCGTTCTATTTCCAACAAATGTTCTAAATCGGGTTGCGCAGAAACATTTGTAAATCCAGATTTGTAACAATTGTGAAGGAATTCTCACAAGTGATTTTTCTTCCGTCAGTCTTTTTAAATGACACAATTCTTAAGGGGGTAGTGTCGCGAAAGCAGTCGATTTTGCGCGACTATAAAACTTTTTCAGTAAAAGATAGGTCATTGTTCTTTATATATTCTAAAAATATATTTCAATGCAAATATTTTTGCCAAGTTTCAGAAAAATTGATGAAGCATACAGTTAGCAGTGAGGTCGCAAATTCGGAAAAATGGCGTTTTAAAATCCTATTCACATTCGATAATTTCGTCACAATTAAAAAAGTTTTTGTTTAAATTTTTTACAAAAAGTAAAAGCACATAAACTGTAGTTTATGCACACAAAATGTAATGCAAATTGCCTAAGTGGTTGTGGAGTAATGCCTGTTTGAACTGTGAAACTGTGCGTAACCTGTAAAGTACTCACTGCAATAATGATAAATTACAAAAAATTTAGACACTTATTTTGAAATCAAAAGAAAAACGAACCTTCATTTTTCATTTTTCTTATTTGTGGCAAAAAATTGTGCGTCAAAACATTACATGTACTTCACAAGCTGGCCAATCTAATATCTGGCTTGATTTTTTGAACTTTTATGTCTCTATTGTGTGATGTCTGGCTCACAAAAGGTGATTGGTTAAAAATGTTGGTAGATATTGGTAGTCCAGTGTCTGGCAGTATTTATTTGACACCGTATGGCATTTCACTAGTTTCTCAGTGAACGTACAATTTCAAAGCAAAAAGTTCTCATTTTTCAGCCTATGAGCAAAACTGCTTTGGCGACACTACCACCTTAAGTTTTAATTCATTATTTTAATTTTTTATTTATATGAAAAGATTTCTCAGTTTATTGTTAACAATTTGAACTAATTTTTGCGCATTTTAGTAAGCTATATGATGAGCAATTTAACTTTAACTTCGGCCACCCAGTTTTCACAAACGTTTGTAAATTTTCACAAACATTTGCAAGATTTCACAATTGTAACAATTGTAGCTCCGATCATGTACATTTCATACACCGAGACACTTACAATTGTTACAATTGTAACAATTGTAGCTGCGCAACCCAAAATTTTCACAATTGTTACAATTGTAAGACTTGTAATGTTGAGCAACCGGGCCCTGCTGCGCTGCTGCAGGTTTGGAATTTCAACTGAGCTAAACCAATGGTTTAAGAAAATCTACGAAATTCGTACAGAATCATTCGATATTTGGTAATAAAATTATCACCGGATTGCACCAAGAAAGAATAGCTTAAGAATAGGAATAGCTCAAGAATAGCTCCGGAATAAATTAAATTTTCATTGCACCAATATTTAAGCTAGAGAATAGTTATTCTCGAAGTTGGGGAATAGCACAAGTATAGTTATGGAATAGCTCAGGAAAACCTGAAGAATAAAGAACGTTATTGCACTAACCAAACTTAGAGAATAGCTTATTCTCCAGCTATTCTCGTGCAAGTTATTCCTTATCTAGACAAGAAATAGCTGAAGAATAACTTAATAACTTTTAGAAAAAATTACCAATTTAAATATTTTTAACATATTCATGTTAATTTAGTTTACATATTAATTATTTAAAGTAAAAATAACAAAACAAAGAAGTTTAACCATGCTCGCATGCGGGTTTCGTTTGCCATCAGGTTACTTACTGTGCTCAAGTCGACAAAGATTCGGTGAGCGGACGGCTGTCTGTTAGGCGGTGATTGGATAACAATGATGCAGCCGAATTTTTATTGGATAGTTGGGGATCAAGTTATTCTCCAGCTATTCTCGAGAATAGTTATAGTTCTCGAGCTATAGTAGAGCAGCCAAATGTGAACCACCTAAAATTTTTCACTCAAAGTGCTGACGCTTGGCTCAAGTTTTCTCAGAAATTAGTTAGGCAAATCACCTAAAATTTCACTGCCATAATTCATAGTTCATTCATAGTTTTTGCAAAATTTCGTGCCACGATATTTATTTTAAGCCGAGTTCGGGGCCATCTAATACGGAAAATTAGGATTTGGTGCACATTTGGAGTCAGGGTCAAAAGTGAACCGGCCATGCCCTTTACTGCACCAGTCCGCTTTTCAAGGCATTGACTTATGTACTAGCTGTTCTGAACCATGCATATTATAGCAAAACGTGTAAACTGCAAGTGTACAAAAATTTTTTTAAATCAGTTCAGTGTATGGTGAGAAAATGCATATACAAAAAAGGCGCAAGAATGACACCATAAAACACAAAATTTGGCATTAACTTCATGGTTGATCTGAAAATTCTCAAAAACAGTCTTCACGGACACAAAGATGATGCTCAGCAGCACTGCTGAAACTGTCTGTTACAAATTCTAATTTTTTCGATGTTTTTTGTGGTCCATTTTGGGGCTCTAAACTGCACCAACCACTATTGATGCATGGGGGCCAAAAGTGCCAGTTTTGGAGACTGTAAAACTCTCACAAAAAGAACTAATTTTGTCTTGTTGTTCATTATGAAGTTGCTCCGTTATATAAACCATGTTCACAAAAAAACCCGTTTGAAAATGATTCTGCATAGCTGTGTAATGAGAATTACTATTTTGGTGCAATATTAGGCACCTGGTGCACATTAGGATCAAGGGTGGTGCACATTAGGTTCAAACTTCAACATTAGGTGCTTTACTAAAACAGCTTCTCATACGTTTTGAGTGCAGCTTCAAGTTACAGAATTAGCATATTCGAAATCAGCGACAAAATTCAGAGTCTAGGACTGCCAAAAATTTACTACTTTTACGCTGATATTTTGGAATTAATCAAGCTTTTCCAAAAACTGGTCATGGGTCCTGTCCGCTTGGACAACACCGTTTTTTAAGCTTGGAAACTTTCGTGTAGAAGTGTACACTCCTTTTTGCATGAATTCTAATGAAATTTTTGTCAATTATACTGGTCAGACTCTGTCGTTTGGTATAACTTTTTAGACGAAACTTGCATCGCACTGAGAGTTACATGCATGTGAACACGCTAATCGTGCATGTTAGGGCTGGTTCACATTTAGCTTCTCTACTATATTCCCTTATGGACATGGTGCAGTGGAAAAGTTGGAGAATAAAACCTCGAGAATAACTGTAAGGCAGCATCTTGCCGCTCCTACGAATGGCTCAAGCGGGAACGGTAGGTACCAACTTCAGGGGAGGGTCGTTCCCTCGACCTTAGCCTAACCACACCGCCAGCGGGGCTTTCAGGTATGATGAACGGTGTCTTCCGAACGGGCCGGATTTGCCGGACACCGACGAGAAATGGGGCTTACCTAGACTACAGGGCAAGGCGCAGTAGGCGCGACACACAGAATTAGTACGGCGCATTAGCCCTAGTAGGCCTCCCGTTATACAGGGGATAGCTAGGGATAGACCGTAACGGGACGAGACACGGACCACACGGAACGCAGGTATGACAGGTTCCCCTAGGCCAATACTGTCCAGAAATGAACACGAACAAGTATGTAAATTTAGACGGTTTCATAAAATCAACAACTCAGGTTAGACACAGGCCGTTTAGGCATAATACCGTAACAAAAATAACAGCACAGAACAACCGAAGCAGAAACCCGCCGCACAGGGCTAGAACCGAAACCCAGACTGACTATTCATCACGTGGACAATCCAAAGCCAAGCCAGACAACTTCTACATTACACAACGAAGGGCAATGTACGTATATAAACAATGAAATACTATGAGCGTTAATTCATATTGTGAAAATATCGAAAGGTGAGTGGAGCAATATAAGGGAGGAAGAGGGGTTCTCCCAAGTGAAGCCTTACATAACTATTCTGGAATAGCTCGAGATTAGCAATAGGTCGAAAATAAGTTAAAGCTATTGGCCGTTTGTGCTAATTATGCAAAACGTACGTAAAATCAATGGTTTAGTAAAACCATCTTTGTGAAATCCATCCTAAGTATGTGAAAGTGAATACAAAACCAAAACACTAAGTTAAGCCTTAGTGTTTGCTAAGCGCTTAAATAAACACTAAGTATGTGAATAACACTTAGCGCTTATAAGCGCTAACACTAATTGTAAACACTAAGTTTAAGTTTTAGTGTTGTGAATACAGGCCATAAACTCGCATCATTTTTTCGCTAGGAAGCCTGCAACCGTGGGATTGGCTAACCTTGAAGTCACGTGCAATATCCGATCAATTTTGATTGGCCGATTTGCTTAGGAGCAGGTACAAAGTTCAGCACGTTTCATCTTTTCTTAGGGACACAGGGACTAGTGGCGCTCTAAATAAACGGCTTTGGGCGATAAAATTTTTCACGGAAGTTTTCGTCGGTTAACTCAAGAAAACTCTGCAAAACTCCGAATTTGTGTATATATTCTTGGGTATATTGTGTACACTGTCTTACGTTTCGCCTTCAATATCAGCTTGTGCACACAGGTAGGTAGTAGGTACCAAGTCCGAAATGAACAATGGATGCAGTAGGAAATACAACAGCTAACGAGTGAGCTCCAGCACCTAAGTAAGGAAACAGACACGCTCAGGAACAAGCGTAGTAGCCCCCGCCCACTGAATCTGCCTCTGTTTAATGGAGACTTTATTTTTTATAAAAGCTATAAAAAGCATGTCCTGGTGATAGCCCTGCTGATGAGTCGCCTATCATCCAGTGTACGGTCCAGAAAAACCGCAATGCACTAGTAACTGTATTTAAGTTTAACATTATTAGCGCATTGCATGCTTGTTTTGTTCTACATTGGTTTCATAATTATATTTATATATATATATTGTATATATATATATATATATATATATATATATATATATATATATATATATATATATATATATATATATATATATATATATATATATATATATATATATATATATATATATATATATATATATATATATATATATATATATATATATATATATATATATATATATATATATATATATATATATATATATATATGACTCACTTTCTGAGAAAATCTACCGTTTTCACGTTTACGTTGCTTGACATCAAAAATCGACCTTCGCGTATTTGCTTCGTTTAAACATATTATCTAGCCCTAAGTACCAAACGGACCCACACGAGGCGTTTTTGCCTGAAAATGTGTCGATGCCCAGATATGGCGCGCCAAAAATTGCCATTCTGACGTTTTTTTGTATTTTCGGAGATGAGTCATATTAATCACTTATGTGATCAGTACGTTTGGGATTCTTCACTCAAATTGAGCAAGCACACACACAAAAAAATTAGAAAAATCCATTCGGTGTTAGATACCTTTATTTTCGATTACACTTGCACAATTTTCATGGTTTTTTACTTCTTCTCAGGATTAAGTCAGTTTAACCTGCATTCTATCACTAATATAATAATTGTTTCGTGTTATTTTACAAATGGCTCAACTGCAGTTATAGATAAATATCGGGTGTTTAAAAATTACCAAGTCAACTAAGTGATATATACGTGTATAGTCATCCAAAGTCTAAAATACAACCAATTTTCTTTCTTTCACGTTTCAGCATTGTAATCTTCAAATGCAGCGTCTACTTGTTTTTATGTCATCAAGATACTTGTCTGAGTACCCTGTATATCAAGAATCAGAAACATTCACTCGGTGTTAGATACCTTTATGCTCCATCAAACACCAAAAATTAACTCATTTTCGACTTTATTCACGTTTTGCCAACTTTTACCATTATAATCTTTAGATGCAGCATCTAATTGTTATTATGCCATCAAGATACTTGTCTGAGTACCCTGTATGCCAAGAATTAGAAACATTCACTCTGTGTTAGATACCTTTATACTCCATCAAACACCAAAAATTAACCAATTTTCGACTTTATTCACGTTTTGCCAACTTTTACCATTATAATCTTTAAATGCAGCATCTAATTGTTATCATGCCATCAAGATACTTGTCTGAGTACCCTGTATGCCAAGAATTAGAAGCATTCACTCGGTGTTAGATACTTTTATACTCCATCAAACACCAAAAATTAACCAATTTTCGACTTTATTCACGTTCTGCCAGCTTTTACCATTATAATCTTTAAATGCAGCGTCTAATTGTTATCATGCCATCAACATACTTGTCTGAGTACCCTGTATGCCAAGAATTGGAAACATTCACTCGGTGTTAGATACCTTTATACTCCATCAAACACCAAAAATTAACTCATACCCTGTATGCCAAGAATAAGAAACATTCACTCGGTGTTAGATACCTTTATACTCCATCAAACACCAAAAATTAACCAATTTTCGACTTTATTCACGTTCTGCCAGCTTTTACCATTATAATCTTTAAATGCAGCGTCTAATTGTTATCATGCCATCAACATACTTGTCTGAGTACCCTGTATGCCAAGAATTGGAAACATTCACTCGGTGTTAGATACCTTTATACTCCATCAAACACCAAAAATTAACTAATTTTCGGCTTTATTCACGTTTTGCCAACTTTTACCATTACAATCTTTAAATGCAGCGTCAAATTGTTATCATGCCATCAAGATAATTGTCTGAGTACCCTGTATGCCAAGAATTAGAAACATTCACTCGGTGTTAGATACCTTTATACTCCATCAAACACCAAAAATTAACTGATTTTCGACTTAATTCACGTTTTGCCAACTTTTACCATTATAATCTTCAAATGCAGCGTCTAATTGTTTTCATGTCATCAAGATACTTGTCTGAGTACCCTGTATATCAATAGAAACATTCACTCGGTGTTAGATACCTTTATATTCCATCAAACACCAAAAAATAACTCATTTTCGACTTTATTCACGTGTTGACAACTTTTACCATTATAATCTTTAAATAATGGTAAAAGTTGGCAAAACGCGAATAAAGTCGAAAATGAGTTAATTTTTGTTGTTTGATGGAGTATAAAGATATCTAACACCAAATGAAAGTTTCTAATTCTTGGCATACAGGGTACTCAGACAAGTATGTTGACGGTATGATAACAATTAGACGCTGCATTTAAAGATTATAATGGTAAAAGCTGACAAAACGTGAATAAAGTCGAAAATTGGTTAATTTTTGGTGTTTGATGGAGTATAACAAGTAGGCCCCAAAAGGGGCAAGGTTCCTTCCCCGGTGTCTACCTTTCAGGTTTAAATGAATTGGTTCTTTATTCCATACCTACCGTAAGCTATACTTCGTATATATCTTACTCTACTTTATAACTACTAACTAGCTCCTATTCTTACTTAATCTAAATACGTAGTACGTACAAAAAAGTGCTGCAGGATGTTAAGCATCCCGCTGCACGAGCCATTTGGCTCAAAAGTGACACTTTAATCTGAGCTGAGCAAATCAGCTCTAAGAACAAGAAGCGATAAGCAGTGTTTTCTAATGGCTCTTATATACTGCTGATGAAACATCCCGGTGCCGAGTTTGAAAAAGTACACTGTTACAGCAGTGTACATCGATTATTGATTTTTCTGCATATACGCAGACAAAAATCAGCAGCCAGCTCCCAAGCTGAAAATACACGTAAAACATACTAGCTATGAAGCCTGCTCAGCAGCGTTAAACGCTATGTGCAGTTAGTTTCAAAACAATAGTTCCTTCTCTAGAAGGAACAAAAACCGGGGGAAATACCTTAAAAGTGTATAGGGGCCTATATGAGGCGACTAAGAATGCCTATATGAGACGACTGAGAATATCTACCAGTTGTATGGTCAGGCATTGAGACAGGCGTTTCATCCTCCCGCAAAGAAAATTATTAGCTCCGAAGAGTTACTTAGCGTGTGCAAAAGTCTGAAGAGTCCGTTGCAAGATTTGCCTGCGAGTTGCAGAGGTTAGGAAGAGCAGCCTTCCCAAAATGGACCTGAATGCTAGACAGGAGATGCTGAGAGGATTGCTTTAAGCCGGAGTTAAAAGATCAACTGGGCTATCTGCCAAAACCACTCGCTACGTTCGACGACATGACGGAAGCTAAGCGACAAGGAGCCCAGGTTGCGCGTAAAGGTAGGTATAAGTCACTAAGTCAGTTCACAGAAAAGTCCCAAGAGGAAGAGTCGAACGCTATCATGAGGAAAGAAAACTTGAGAGAGCTAAGACTCAATCAAACGAGAGCAACGGGTAGGCTAACTGCGGGGCCGACCCGGCTGCACTTCGGCCAAATGGTCAATCAGACGGCCCGGGCCGTTCTCTAGCTACTAAGCGTAGGTAATGGTTAAACGGGTACAAGCGACTAATAGCAGTACACGTTCGTTACCGTATACACACGGTTAGTAGCCTTCGAAATTAATCGTGTACATGGATGGTGATTTTGTAACCGTGCCCAACCCTAGCTAGTTCCAGCCAACCCCGGAAAAAAGTATGTACAACTGATTTAACAGCGTTTATTGAAAAATGTACAAACATAATAACTTTAACAGTACCATAACAATTAACATCATATTCAATAAAACTGAATCAAATCCTAAGAACAATGTACAGCTTCCTTATTTTAGTGAGAACATGAAATTGCATCCAAAATTGAACAATTAAATGTGAGAAAACAATTTAAGTAAAGAGTTTCATGTTTAATTTATATATATAGTCTTAAGAATTGCAAAAATATCTAAACACTTAAAGGGGGTGCTCCGGGAATCAGATAGTCATATTTTTTTTGAAAACAGTAAAATGACCTGTCAATCTGTTATTCTTGAAGAAGACTCTTCCAGAATACTATTTCAAATGTTTTGACGTGCATATCTCCATAAAGAAAAATCTGGACAATTTGTAATTTTATTCAACTGTTCAAACAAAATCAGAAATTCCATTACATCAACGATTTTCGACTGGCTTTGCAAACCCATTATACTCAGTCGATATTGGTTATTATTTAAAATTAAAACAATTTTATTGCGTTTTGTGCAAAAAAATTACCAAAGAAAATATTTTAAGAAGCATCAAACTATGGTTTTTTGGGCAAAATATATACGGGGCAAATGCTCAGGATTTTGAAATTTTGCTCACCAAAATTGAAATTTTGATCAAATTCTGCTCACCGCTCTCATGGTCCCCCTCTTTGGTTTTTATGGTAAATAAAAAATTCTCCGAATTTTTTTCTGGGGGCTGCCACCCCGAACCCCTGCAACTCCATGGCTTAGTATTCCTTGCCTTTATCTTTCACAAAAGCCTTGAATATAGTGGTGCGGGGAAAAACCATTTTCAACTTTTCGGGTCGTCCTGTGCACCATATATAAATCAGATTCATTAATGCTCGAAGCTGTTATAACGGCAATCTTTTGTCTAACTATTGCACTAATAAAATGGATTTCAACTATATTATACTCACGTTTTGGAGTAATAAGCTTCGAAACTTTTGGGGGAAAAACCCTAATGCGGGAAAAAATCCTACCACTTTTTTTGATAGTTTTAGTAGTGTAAACTGTAGTGTAGTAAAGTGTAGTGTAAACTCATTTTCATCGTGTTATACAACCCTTGGGCTGCATGTGTCTTTTTTACATTAAAATTGCAATTAATTCCGTTTTTCTGGATACACATTTGGCGATAACCAAGTATAGAACGTAAAATAGAAAAATTACGATTTGCTCGCCGATCTGAAATTTTGCACACATTTTTTTTGAAAAAACCCCCGATCAAACTCAAACATAGGTAGTGTGAATACAAAACCAATTTTTCGGCATTTGTTTACAAATTATTGATAGGGTGTTTTTATCCGAAATTTTGCACAATATTAGCCTGCAGATCTGCGCAGTTGCACATTTTTTATTTTTTAAGGATAATATGTAAACTCTACAAAATTTTTATGTGATTTTTACTGCTCAGAGTTCGACTTCGAAAACACATAAGGATAGTTTTTTCTAAACCCAGCAAAACTGTTAAAAACTAAAATAACGTTCAAGTAGAAAAGCACAAAAGCTACACTTTCATACATAACATATGACTATATATACGTGAAGTTTGAGCAGAGTCATCGCTTGCCAAAAATTAGCTCACGTTCGGTGCTCTGGGAGTCACGTGACAATATCACGTGATCTAAACTTGGCCGCTATCGCTCTTTTATACCAAAACCAATAACCATACCACATAATATTTGTACAGTAAAGTTTCACTTTAATCCATCATTTTCTAAGTTCTGAGGTAACCAATGATTCTCGGAGCGCCCACTTAATTTATTGTGAGTTCTGGTTCAATATAGCGACTGCTATTGACTTAAATAAGGTATTAGAGCTGCAAAAAATAACTTCTTTACAATATTGGAGTCTACAATGACGATTGATTGAGATGTTAAAATGATTAGAAATAATATTAATAATAAATTTTTTTCTAATAATTTTTTCAGAGGGTGACATTAGAGGACTTCTCTTCCAAATTTTAAGGACAAGAAATGGCTTAAATCTTCTTTTTTTTAATATTTTTTAATACTTTCGTATCGATTTTATCAAAAAAGTAACATACAATTATATACACAATCACAACACACTACATTCAATATTCAAGAGTACGAAAATAAAAATTCTGCATAAAAACGACACTGCACGGTGACGTTGTTTCATTTTGAAATTGAAGATTTTTTATAAACCAAAAATGAACTTATACCAAAACTTCTACCAAAAGCACATAATAGGGACGAATATGACACTCTTCTCCATTCTAGCCAATTGGCCAGAACGATGCTATGACAAGGGCTGAAATTACGCCCTTTTACGCCTTGATTTCAAGAGGAGACCATAGATGCACATGGGGGCGGATGGGGGTATCAACCCCTCTCACAGAACGGGCATCCCACCCCTTCATATGGCCAAAAAGTGCCCCAAAAATGGGTTAAAAATAAAAAATGCTAAATCTTTCGGGCTAAAAAACTGTCCCCCCCTCCGCCGAGGGTCAGTCATCCCCCCTCGCCGATTGCTCCCGTGTGTATCTGGAGGGGACCCCTTCTCAAATCAGAGATGTCCTGATTTTCATCGTTTCAGCACACGAGCACAAAATCAGCGTAAAAGGGTCATTTCAGCCGGATCATTGTTTCGGCCGATTAGCGAAAATAGGGATACTCTTCCCTACATTATGCAAGTTGCTTCCACTGATGTATCATACCATAAACTAACCAGAAAAAATTCAGCAAACACTTTTTCACAATGCTAGCCCCCCCCTTATCCAACTGTCTTCCCAATCAGTGAAACCAGCCAAACAATCAATACATCCAATCCCGTCACAGTCAAACCAGCAAATGCGATGGTTTCTTGCCCGGCCACGCCTCTTTTGCATACTTTTTCTTCTTCGGCTCATTGCTCGTCAGTTCGTTGGCAGCACCAGTCTGTTGAAAGCTCACGCCGCCCGTCTTGGTCGCCGCTGGGCCCTGGGGCTGGGGCAGGGCCTCGTAAAGGTCCACATCTGGGGCCAGATTGGGCAGACTGAGGCCAAGTTTGGCCGAGATTGGGCCAAAACCAGTGAGGCCGGACTGGCCGGTGGGATGGAGGCCAGTGTGGAGATCCGCCTCGTGGCCCAGTCTGGTCTTTAGGCCTTCGTGGTCATCCGTATTCACCAGGCCGGTGTCCAGTTTTTGACGCTGAAATATTGGAATGGAAAAAAGTAGAAAATATACAAAAAAGTACAACTGCAATTCCAAAAATAAATAAAAAAAATTGACGGCAATTATTGGTCCGTACTCCGTGTTAACTCCGTGGCAGATTCCGTTTGTTTACATTTCGTAGAACTCAATATTCTTCAGCCAAAAGAACCTTTGCAAACTTCATAACGACGCACTATTAAAAGGATTTAATAAGCAAAATGGCTGGCATAATTTCGTTTTTATACATACACTGATTATTATTGTTTACAAGTTTTGTCGGGGGACGGCAAAATTTTATGTTGTATGGAAAATGTTGGAAATTTTTTTAACTTTAGGCCAAATGTGGTCAATTGAAGACGTATCGGAACTTTTTTCGACCGGGCGATAAAAACCAAAGGGGAGACCTTTGAGTACAATTTCACTTAGGGAAAAATTCTGGGGGGGGGGGGCGGCATGAAAAACTTTCCGCATTAAATGTGGACTAAAAAATCACGAAAAGTTTCAGAAAACTAATGTAATATTATACTAAAATAAATCACCACATTGGATTAAAATTTACAAACCAATAATGCTATATACATTACTGCCTGCCAAAGCCTTACATAATCAAATCTGCCATATCATTAATAGCTTCAAAATGAGTCATCACAATTTTAATCATACCAATTAGAGTGTATATAGTTAGTTTACTCTATTTTACGAATCCACAGAACGTTCACTGATACCAACCCACCTTTTTTGGAATGACAGCTGTCTGCACTAGATTCCGGAATCGACCCACCGAAGGATCGACATCTTCTAAAAAGTAATGCTGATTCTAATCATGCGTAAACTTTTTTGTAGTACTTAAAAAGTCAGGGTGAATTTTACACTGGTGGTTTTACAAAACCATTGCTTTTACTTACGTACGCTTTGCATGATTATTACACATAATTTCATTACAAAATTCGTTACGAATTTAGTAGATTTTGTTAAACCGTGGGTTTAGCTCAGTTTAAATTTCAGCAGAATAGAGACTTGCTGTGCCGCAGGTTTGAAATTTCAACTGAGCTAAAAGCATGGCTTAAGGTGGTAGTTACGTTTTCGACAGTTTTTATAACTTGCTATAACTTTTGATTGACTCATTGAAATCAGTAGCTGTCTTTTTCACGTTGAAGAACTTGACTAAAACTACACTTATGCACAATATTTAGTTTAAATATGTAATAAGCTTGTCAGCAGACATTGTTAAAGTAGTCGAATTTCGTGATTTTTTGCATTTTTTATGTTTTGCTTGTAAAATTCACAGTTCAATTCCAATTATTTTTATTCTTTGCACCAACATAGACAATAACAGGGGAAATTTTAATGCTAAGTTTGGTGCATTTATATAATGCAGAAAAGAAGTTACAGACCTTCAAATTTGATTTTTGTCAAATTTTGGAAAATATACAAATTTTTGAATTTAATTATTTCACGCAATACGCTGAATTAAAACAAATAGAAAAATTGACACATCAGAAATTGTCTAAAAAACATGTAAAATAACGCATGGAAAGATTGCAACATCGAGACTTGAGATTTAGTCCACGGAAGTATATTTTTACAGAATTCTGCGAGTGAATTTGATGTAAAGCAAAATTTAAGCTAACAAAATTTTTGAAATTTTAGCTTAAAGTAGACGCATATGTGTGCTAATTTATCCCAAATTTTTAACAAAATCCTTCTAGTAGTTGTCGAGTTTTGCGGACTTTTGTGTAATCTACTATAGTTCAAAAAGTAATGCTGCATAAATGTGACGTAATCTAAAAAAGCAAAACGCGGAAGGGTAAGTTTTGGCATCTAAATTGAAGGTTTTTGACTTGCCCGTGCGTCATTTTTTTCTTTTTTCAATAAACAGCCGTTTTGACTAGCTACTACTTTGGCTTAGCTAAACATAAAATTTACAAAAATTTGTCGTACCTGGCTGAAAAATATTTTTTGTGAAAATTAAAAATGATAGTTTCAAGCTATTTTAGCAAGCATTTATCTTAATAATAGTTCATGGTTTTCTAAATTAATATTTATTGTTCATTTAAAATTAATTGTAAGTTGTCAAGTTTTACTCCTGCAAAACTGTCGAAAACGTTACTACCACCTTAAGAAAATCTACTAAATTCGTAACGAATAAGGCTATATTTCGTAATAAAATTAGGTGCTGCTAATCATGCAAAACGTACGTAAAACCAATGGTTTAGTAAAACCACCATTGTCATTTTTGACCACTAATTTTGCCGTCTAAATGTCGAAAAAAATATTTTTTGCAATAAAACACAAAACTGGTGAGTTTTTTATATAACGTATAGCAACAACTATTACTATTTTCTGATCACAAAGACGTCATGATTAATCTAAATTTGTTGAACATACTAAGATTTGCTATATATAATCTTAACTGAAATTAAATTTAAAAAATACTGATCAGCTCACCTGGATTTATAACTTCCTCCTCGTCGTTAAAAAGAACCCGTTTTGATTTCCGTTTCCGGAAAGATTGCATCAAATCCTCCTCCACCCCCATCGAGGTCACACGGCGATTTTGAGCTGTATAGTATTCCGTGAGATTCTACAATAAAATGCACTTTAGCAAAAGCTTTTTTTACTAAAGCGTTTTTCTCTGATATTTTTTGCATCCTAGACCGAAAACGACTTTCGTCAATTTTATGGAGAGAAGAGACCTATTTGCTTGAAAAATGTCTAATAAAGGCCCAGCAAAATTGTGTAAATAAATAATTTAAATTTAATGTAATTTTACGTTGAGGCATGGATATAAAATAAAATTAGTTAAAATCAACAGCCAGTGTTCAAAATGCTATCACACAATAAAGTTGTGTCCAATAAGAAGATTCAAAACGGAGCCACGGATGCAATCTTGAATGGCGCACCAAGTATACTAAACACTTCGATTCCGGCAAGTTTGTGTTCAAGTGCGCCGTCGCCCCTGAGAATATTGTTTTATAATTTTATTCCAAACACATCTCACATCCAACTCTTCTTCTTTCTCCGGCAGTCCCAGCAGAGCAGCCGAGGCTTTGGCCTGTTGAGACAGCAGCCCGTCTGCATCCCCCTGTGGACCGCCGCTCAGGGCACTGCTCTGAGGCTTTTCGCGCAGCATGTAGCGTCGCAGCGAGGCGCCGAAGTGAAACACCTGTTCCACCAGCAACTGTTCCGGCTTCTGAGCCTCCAGGCGTATGGTGCCAATGAAAGTGCCGTGAGCTACAATACAGTAGGTCGACCAAGCTCACTCACAGTTCACAAATCTTCTTATAGAATCATCGAAGACTAATCTAATCATACTAATCAAATTAATTACGACTCGTCCTCAGACATCGTATATAACAGGGTGAGGAGGGCACCTTTCGTCGACACTGACAATTGAGAATCCGTGGGGAGAGCGGGACAAGAAAATCTTAGCGACAGCGCACAGTTGAAAATTTTGCACTTTAACACAAAAAACTATTTAAAAGCTATTTCGAAAAAAAAACTAAAGCCAAAAACTACGACTCCACCCACCCCACCCCAAAACTACAAGAAATTATATATTACACAGACCGCTCCCACCCCAACGTTCTCTTGCTTACTACTGCCGAGATCAACCAGGAACATTCGATTGAGGTGTTTGTGATAAAGTAGGACGGCGTGAACCCGAGAGCAGGAGGCGTGGTCGATGGTGAAGTCACACTGCTTCGGATTGCGACCGAAAAAATACGCCTTCTTCTCATCAATCATCAGTTTCTGCAAATATATATATATATATATATATATATATATATATATATATATATATATATATATATATATATATATATATATATATATATATATATATATATATATATATATATCACTGGCGGTCCAAGGCTTTGATTTCGGGGGGGGGGGCGGAGGTCTGAAGGATTTTTTCACTTTTTATGATACCGTTTTTCCGTTTTACGTGTTATTGCCTGTTTATCTTGTTATTGCCGCAGCCATATTAAGGCAATGAGTTGAGTGTGTTTGTAGTTAAACCAGTGACGTACCCAGAAATAAATAGACTTTTTCAATTTTTAGGCCGAATTTGGTCAAATGGAGACGTATCAGAATTTTTTCCAATAGGAAAATATAACAAAGGATGGGAGCATTACATCAGACAGTGTATTATACACAACTAAATGCAGCATAATGTACTCGTGCAGACATGCAAATGCAGTTGTACATACATGCGTAGGCTTTGATGAAGGAATTTTTAGGCCGAATTTGGTCAAATGGAGACGTATCAGACATAGGCGGATCTAGGAGGGGCGGGGGGGGGGGGGGGGCTCGGGCCCCCCCCCCATTGGGTCGAGGGGCCTATCGGCCCGAAGGGCCGATAGGCCCCCGACTTGTGCATACATGTAGGTCGCTCTCCATGTTGTTTTAGGCCCTTGTAGCCTGTTGCGGACTAGATAGGCCCCTCTCCATGTTGTTTTGGGGCCTATTTAGGCCCTTGTAGCCTGTTGCGGACTAGATAGGCCCCTCTTCATGTTGTTTTGGGTCCTATTTAAGCCCTTGTAGGCGGCTGTGGAGTAGATTGGCCCCTTTCTATGTTGCTTTTTTGGGCCTATTTAGGCCCTTGTAGCCTGCTCTGGACTAGATAGGCCACTCTCCATGTTGTTTTGGGGCCTATTTAAGCCCTTGTAGCCGGCTGTGGACTAGATGGGCCCCTGTCAATGTTGCTTTTGGGCCTATTTAGTCTCTTGTAGCCTGCTCTGGACTATGTAGATAGGCCCCTCTCCAAATTGCTTGGGGGCCTATTTAGGCCCTTGTAGTCGGCTGTGCACTAGATAGGCCCCTCTCGATGTTGCTTTTGGGCCTTTTAGGCCCTTGTAGCCTGCTCTGGACTAGATAGGCCCCTCTCCATGTTGTTGTGGGGCCTATTTAAGCCCTTGTAGCCGGCTGTGGACTAGATGGGCCCCTGTCTATGTTGCTTTGGGGGCCTATTTAGGTCCTTATAGCCCCCCCCCCGAAATTTGTTCCGACTGAAATTTGACACAATGGTCCCTCCTTTGGTTTTTATTGATCGGCCGAAAAAAATTTCCGATACGTCTCCAATTGAACAAATTTGGTCTAAAAATGAAAAATTTTCCACAATTTGTTTTTCTTGGGGCTGCCGCCCCCAGACCTCTGCGACTATGTGGCTTACTATTTCTTCTTCTTATCCTTCATCAAAGCCTATGCATGTATATACAAGTACATTAGACTGCATTTGCATGTCTACACGAGTACATCATGCTGCATTTAGGTGTGTGATATATACACTGTCTGTTTTAATGCTCCCATATTTAGTTTTATTTTCCTGTCGGAAAAAATTTCTGATACGTCTCCAGTTGACCAAATTCGGCCTAAAAATTGAAAAAATCTCCATTTATTTTCTGGGTACGCCACTGGTTTTACTTACAAACACATTCAACTCATTGCCTTGATATGGCCGCGGCAATAATAAGATACCGTAAAACTGAAAAACGCTATCATAAAAAGTGAACAAAATTCTGCAGACCTCACCCCCCCCCCCCAAAAAAAAATCAGTTTGGGACCGCCAGTGCCCTCCCTAGAAACTTTCAACGACTAAACTTTTACACAAGGATCCCCCCTATTTGGTTTTATAGCAGGCGGGGAAAAAAAACCCACCCCATTTTTTGGGGGAAAAAAAACCCACCCCGGTTCCGGAACTTCCGTGTATGGTACAGGTCTAAAAATTTGCCAGCGTATAGTACAGTCCCTGTAGGCAAACGTATATAAGCGGTATCCAAACGGGGTCTCGTTGGTACTTTTTATGAGTCAAAAATTTTGACCCGACATGGCTCCAAGGGAGGTGAATTTTGGAGTCTCATTTCTCAGCACTAAGAGATGCGAGCTCAAATGTAAAAACACTTTTACAGAGGACTACCCTTCCTCTATCCATGACCGCAGTGGCAGGTCCCTCCTTCTTCCGTACGAGGGGGGGCATGACCGAAATTAGACGGGGTAAAAAAAACCCATGTGGGGGAAAAAAAACCCACTTTTTGAAAATGGTCTGGTGATGTCGAAAAACCTTGTAGCTACTCCAAAAGACACCTGGTAGTGCAAAAAGACGTTTATTGTTAACACAAATGCGCATACTGACACTTTCTTGATCGATTTCTGGAATACGGGCCTAATAGTCGGACTTTGTCATTTTGAGTTACCTTTGGAGCGGAAAGTAGTATTATTTGGTACTATTGCCACTTTTTTTGTGTGTTTTTAATTATAACCTGTTAATTTCTCTTGTTTAAACGCCAAATAACCGAATAAAATTAAAATATGCCCGTCACGACCAGTCACACCCACTTACGGTACCCTCCATGGAGGGTCGATGGCGTAAAAAGTAGCCATAAAGTGCAGATTGTGCATGTATTTGAAGCTTAATAGCAACTTTTTAGTTGTTTTCAACGTTTTCAGGCGAAATTAAGGTGTTTTGTTTTCAAATCTGAAAATTCAAAATTTTATAATGGGCTGCGAACGGCTGTTTTCAAACTTGTCTACCTGAGGCCCCATAGCAAATCTGCGCATAGTTTTGGCATCAGGGGCCTCTACTACTCCTAATACGTGCCATAGCGTTGAAAAACTACCGCTAACACAATTTTCGGCTGATTTATGGGGTGGGTTTTTTTCCCCCACATGGGTTTTTTTCCCCCAAATGGGTTTTTTCCCCGGCAAGTTTTTGGCTTCCCGCCAAAAAATGGTAAGAGATAGCGAAATGAAACCGGTGCCAGCATTTAGAGCAAGGTTAGGCCTACGACAGATTTTTTTGGTTTCCCGTGAAAACGTATAGTCTATGAGCTACATGACGAAATATGAAAATGCGGGTTTTTTTTCCCCGCCTGCTATATAGCCTGGCAGGAAAAAGTTTCCTATACGTCTCCAATTGATCAAATTCAGCCTAAAAATAAAAATTTTCTCACATTTTGTTCTGGGGGCTGCCGCCCCCAGACCCCTGCAACCTTATGGCTTTACTGTTCCTTGCTTTTGTCTTTCATGAAAGCGTATATATGTATATATTTGTGCATTGTGCACTATTTATTTGCTAATACACTGTTATATACGTGTATCATTTAAGCTGTTTTATTGGGGTAAAATTGACATTTTAAGTAATTTTATGGTTCGTAGTGCCAAAAATCTTCTTACTGTTTTCAATTGGCTAGCTGGTGCACCCTCCCTCGCCGGCGCGCCGGTTTTGTAATTTTAGGTATTTTGAACTCCAGTTTTACGTTCAATAAAAATTCGGTTCAAAAAATTGGTTTTTTAACGAAATGTGTTAATATGTGTCGTTTTTTGCGTTATAATCGCATTTAAGTCCATTTTAACACATTTCAAAAAAATGGGGCCTATTGGTCGGGGGGCCTATCGGGGTCCGAGCCTCCCCCCCATGGAAAATTTCTAGATCCGCCACTGGTATCAGAATTTTTTCCAACAAGAAAATATAACAAAGGATGGGAGCATTACATCAGACAGTGTATTATATACACAACTACATGCAGCATAATGTACTCGTGCAGACATGCAAATGCAGTTGTACAAACATGCATAGGCTTTGATGAAGGAATTTTTAGGCCGAATTTGGTCAAATGGAGACGTATCAGAATTTTTTCCAACAGGAAAATATAACAAAGGATGGGAGCATTACATCAGACAGTGTATTATATACACAACTAAATGCAGCATAATGTACTCGTGCAGACATGCAAATGCAGTTGTACATACATGCATAGGCTTTGATGAAGGAATTTTTAGGCCGAATTTGGTCAAATGGAGACGTATCAGAATTTTTTCCAACAGGAAAATATAACAAAGGATGGGAGCATTACATCAGACAGTGTATTATATACACAACTAAATGCAGCATAATGTACTCGTGCAGACATGCAAATGCAGTTGTACATACATGCATAGGTTTTGATGAAGGATAAGAACAAGAAATAGTAAGCACAGAGTCGCAGTATAATATATATATTCAAAACTCGCAGTCGCACATAATCAGATTACGCTTTCTGCCAATACCACTATTTTTGCAAACCAATTTCAAAACCTATAATGAAATGTGAGTATATATTGCATAAGAAAAGGTGAGCAATATTAACAGAGCTAAAAATGTGCATATTATGTAAAAACCCAAATTCAGTTTTTCAACTTTCGTATATATAACGTACTATTCATTTTTTAAAATACGCTGATTTAATTTTTGCACAATATATACATATCCAGCAAGCAAACCCCACAAAAGTAACCTGAATTAATTTTTCTCCTTTCATCACGTCCAAATGGGTCCCTCCGGGTGGACGGCCAGCCCTAGAACAAAGCAAACTATATATAAATTCTCGAGGAAAGATGTATAGTGGTGCGGGAAAAAACCCTATATTATTATAAAAATGCCCTTTCACCAAGGGCAGTAGTGTGTGTAGAATAGGAAAGTTGGCTGATCTACAGCGGAAAAATGCTAATAAGCTTGTCAAATAACCGGGACAAGTTTTGCAGCCGAATAGGGAAACTCAGCTTGCTAAATGAAGCGGACAAGAGTTGCGTCAGAATAGCAGTCGCCCTGCGACACGTTAGTGCTTTCTGAACCCTATTCGCGCGAATAATTAGGAAAAAACATTTTCGACACCTACTAGCATTCAGGACTTAAGTCAGGTGTATAGATTATAAAGTTATACTCTGCAGATATATACACTATACATACAGGTACCTATATCATTTAAATTTCTCCATGTGCAATCTATTTTAGTTTTGTATATAGACATCTTTCCTAAAAATTACAAGTGAGTAATGGCGTATTTCAACTTAACATTATATAATATAGACATTAACGACTAATATTCAATACGAATCATAAAATGTTACAATACAACCGTATAACTCTAATTAATACAAATAACTGTAGAATTTATATAAGCTTAAACTACATTTACATTACGTAACAATAAAAATGAATGGCGATCGATTGATTAATATATTATGGATGAACTTCTGGACATATATAGCTTGCCTAGAAAATAACATCAAGAACCAATGAAGTACATGGCACGTTTCCGGCAACAGGCAGCTGATGATAATGGCTGATTAATTCGCGCGAATAGGGTGCAGAAAGCACTAACGTGTCGCAGGGCGACTGCTATATATTCTGACGCAACTCTTGTTCGCTTCATTTAGCAAGCTGAGTTTCCCTATTCGGCTGCAAAACTTGTCCCGGTTATTTGACAAGCTTATTAGCATTTTTCCGCTGTAGATCAACCAACTTTCCTATTCTACACACACTACTGCCCTTGGTGAAAGGGCATTTTTATAATAATCCTATTTCTTTTTCCGCTGCAGCAATTTTACTTGACGACAGGAAAGCGGACACTTGAATTGTATATTGTATGATTACATTCTGAAAAGTGATAGTCGCGCCTGCGTATGATGCACTACCTACTTATTTCTACAAAGCCACTAACAGTACACAATTGGCCTGTTCGTATTTGTCATTATTTTGGGTTAATAAATAATATATACATTAATTTTGGTTAAACTGACATTATATTCGTGTTTGGCAACTCAAATTAACCCTTTTCACGGTTTTTCAAAAAAATTTAAAATATTCAAAAATTTGGTCAAATTGACCCATTCTGGCACTTTGCCAGGGCTACGAAAGTGGACCAGTGCACATTACGCGTACCAAACAATATCAACTGACACCCCCGCGACTATTTATTAAGATGCACCAGAAATACAGAACGAGAGGTTATCCATAAACTCGTTAGACATTGAGAAAATCATGAAATAACATCATTTCAACGGTACACAGGGGGTGCACCAGTTCTGGCTACTACGTAAACCTGACAATAAATCCAATACCACGCTGTAATGCACAATGTATGGGTTTATATTCGAATACAAGACGACAGGCCTCCATCTATCACCGTTTTGGCTACACTGCCTACATATTTACTGTCTAGTACACACAACCGTAGTTGACCACTGAGCACTATTTTGGATGAAAACAATAGTTTTTCGTCAAAATAACGTTATATTCCCGTTCAACACCTCAAATTAACCTTTTCCACAGTTTTTCAACAAAAATGACAAAATTGAAAAATTTGGTCAAATTGACCATTTTGGCACAGGGTTGCCAAATTGGAACAGGCAAATGACGCGGACCAAACAATATCCACGGACACCCCTGCGCCTGTATATTAAGATGCAATAGAAATACAGACCGAGCGGTTATCCATAAAAGCGTTATACATTGACAAAGTCATGAAAAACCATGTTTCCAAGTGTGTCAGAGGGGGGTGCACCAGTTCTGGCTACTAGGTAAATCTGAGAGCAAAACTAATATCACACTGAAATGCACAGTATATGGGTTTATATTCGCATACAAAACGACAGGCCTCCATCTATAACGGTTTTGGCTGTACTACCCATCGGTAGCCTAACCCCCTAATACACGTAAAATACCTTCCGGACCCCCTCCCTAGGCCTACAGTGACACGATCGACTCCAAAAGGGGAGACGCACTACAACCCTACTACACTACCATGCATACAAGAGATCAGACTTGGGCTGTTTGCGTGACTTCTCAAAAGCTGGCGCCATTGAATTTTTGACTTTGCCATTTTTTGAGGCCCAAAAAAGGGCTTTTCCCCCTCCCAGCAGAGCCAAAACGGCAAAAGCTCAGAATAAAATCCTTATGATGACACTATTGCCGACCAAAACAAATGTAAAAAACATAAAAAAGTGCCTCGCCAGTAAGGATTTCTTGAGTTATGGCGCCGGGGAAAAAAAGACGGAAAAATCCGAGTTTGCGGGAGGCGATTTTTCATGCGATTTTTCATATCTCTGGTAATACCCAACCGATTTGCTTGAAATTTGGCCAGCATGTACCCCTCCCCCAGGCACGTGCGCACACCAAATTAAAACCAGTTTGCTTGCATAAATTTTTAGTTATTAAAAAAAATTAATTTTGAAATTCTGCAATGTGGAGTGTCGTTCCTATTCTAGGGTTAGGCGCTATCGCGCCTACCCCTCACAAAACCATTTTTGGCCAACCCCGTTTGCATTTTTGAAGAGAGGTATATAGTGGTGTGGGAAAAAACCCTATATACGTGTTTTGCGGGGAAAAAACCCTAGTGCTTCCTGGCCGAACCTTTAGACATAGGCCCATTTTGAGTATGTAGGTGGAAAGCGCATCCCAAACTGACTTACCACACCAATTTTTGTGCAGTTCTGAAGCATGTAGCATTTTTTATGAAATATCAAAATTTGGCATGTTAAAAAATTTCAAAGTTTTTTCACAAAAACACTTTTGGCCAACGCCGTTTGCATTTTTCAAGAAAGTTGCCTTTCCTCTATACTTCTAAAGCGCAAAAACAGTGAAAAACGTTGTGGTTGACCTGTGACTGTTCAAAGTTTGTGCGGGAAAAAAACCCTATTGCGGGGAAAAAACCCTATTTTGTTTGGCGACATTTATTTGCTGAACTCACCCATTGTTGCTACTAAAGTTGGTTTATCTGGGCTTATTAAAGTTGGTTCATTAAAACCGTTGTTTATTCGGCCGCAAAACGTCGTTTTCTGTCATTTTGGGCCATACCCCGACACCCCTTACGAAACCTGTTTTGGTGATGTTTCACCAAAATTTGGCATTTTTTTGCAATATTTAGGTTTTAGCTGTATAGCTGGTTTTAGCTTAATACCGAAAAAAACGCATATACGGGCAGAAGTCAATTCTGCCAAAAAGGGTCAATTTTTGAAGAATTATTGTGAGTCAAATGGGTGTCGGGTCGCATTAATGGGTCCAATTTATGTGGAGCACCCGAAAAGTTGAAAATGTTTTTCCCTGAACCATTATATATAAATGTGGACATGTATAGCGTTATCGTGGAAAACGCTGTCTTTAAAAATGGCACACTGACGAATCAGCGGATATATATATATATATATATATATATATATATATATATATATATATATATATATATATATATATATATATATATATATATATATATATATATATATATATATATATATATATATATATATATAAGCTAAGTAAAAGCTACAGTACAAAGCTATATAAAAACATATATAAACATATGTATATATATTGTATACCATGACGGAATTGTGAAGTCCACGTCAGCTGGAACGCTCATCCGTTTAATTTCATCTATTTTCCATATTTTTCAACTAAAATATATAATGATAATGAATTTCTTTCAAACATCAATTGGAGAGGCTAAGCATGTATGTAGTGCGTCTATTACAGAAAAAAGTATAAGCGGTATCTTTTCACAGTTTTCGTCCACAAACAAGCGCGGATCCAGGAATTTCCAAAGGGGTGCACCGTTGGCAGGGGTTCACCCAAATTCTTTACCGGTTAGTCCTAGTAATTAGGGGGGAAAAACTCGTTTTGCGGGGAAAAACTTAGAGATGCATGGGTGAATAGGCCCATTTTGAGTATGTAGGTGGAAAGCGCATCCCAAACTGACTTACCACACCAATTTTTGTGCAGTTCTGAAGCATGTAGCATTTTTTATGAAATATCAAAATTTGGCATGTTAAAAAATTTCAAAGTTTTTTCACAAAAACACTTTTGGCCAACGCCGTTTGCATTTTTCAAGAGAGTTGCGTTTCCTCTATACTTCTAAAGCGCAAAAATTGTGAAAAACGTTGTGGTTGACCTGTGACTGTTCAAAGTTTGTGCGGGAAAAAACCCTATTGAGGGGAAAAAACCCTATTTTGTTTGGCGACATTTATTTGCTGAACTCACCCATTGTTGCTACTAAAGTTGGTTCATCTGGGCTAACAACATGCGTAGACTTCATTGAAACCGTTTTTTCGGCCGAAAAAAGTCGTTTTTGTCGTTTTGGACCATACCCCGACACCCCTTACGAAACCTATTTTGGTGATGTTTCACCAAAATTTGGCGTTTTTTGGAATAGTTAGGCTATAGCTGCTTCGTACCACTTAAATCCAAGAATGGTAAACGCGGGCGGTGTTTGTCCACCGTTTCGAAGGTAATAAGCGCAAAAATCTGTTTTTAATGCTTTTAAATACGGGAAAAATGCATATTTGGGCATAAGTCATTTCTGCCAAAACGGGTCAATTTTTGAAGAGTCCGTTTTAGTCCATACTGCAGCCTAAGAGTTGTAGAACACGATGAAATTGTATTTATACTCACTGCTAATAGAACAACCAAAAAAAGTGGGATCAAGTGCAGTTGGGGGGGGGGGAATAGTGGACCTATTTTTTTGAGTAGAGCACCTTGAGGGAAGCTTTTTTGTAATAGAAGCTCTATTCACAAATTTGGATTTTCTGAGCTATGACCCCTTGAAAATTGCATTTTCAGTGTTTTTGGAAGTGAACGTAGGCCAAAGTTCGAAGCCAAAAACGGCTATTATCTTTGTTCTTGGATAGTTTTGAGTGCGTTATAATGTTTTAACTAAGGCATCGTCGTCTAGGCTTAGTTGGCAGGATTCTCTAGGCTAAGCTGGCAGGATTTTTTCTGAAAATTTCGATTTTTTATTGCCTAAGCCTGAGCCTAAGCCTGAACCTAAGCCTAATTGAGCTCTCCTTCCTGCAAGGCTCATCACATGTGAGTGTGCGTGTGCATACATGGGCAAGGTCAAAGGACTTAGCCTACACCAGCTTTTTTTCGTGCGTGGGTCTTTTTGTTAAAAAATTTACGATTGCAGTGCGTGAAGCGCATAAGTAATTTCTAGTTGCTGATAATTTCTTTTGTCTAACGTGTTTTGATCTTCACTCCAAGCATGATCGAAACTGGAAACACTGATATTCTTTAAATCACACACCATTATATGCCAACGTAGAGAAACTTACACATATTATGCATTAAATTATACGTACAGTGAGCTTTCGGAAGGCAAAAACCCTTTATGAAGTTGGCATACTCAGGATTTTGAAAAAAAGGGGGGGGACCTTGTTCATTTTTTAAACTCACTATTGCCGGGTCTGGGGGGCGTCAGGCCCAGAATGCAAAATTTTTACACTGTTTGGCGAAGTATGGTTTATAGTGGTGCGGGAAAAACCCCTACGCGCTTTGCGGGGAAAAACCTTAGTGCTTTCTGGCCGAACCTTTACATATCAAATTGCTTTGTAAGCGCAAGATCACTGAGCCACTGGTTGCAGCAGTCTGGGGACGGCAGCTTCCAGAAAAAAATTGGAATTTTTTTCACATTCTAGGCCGAATTTGGCCAACTGGCTGGGCTTTTTTTCGCTGGCAAATTTTCGCAATTTTGCGAACAGCTTGAAATTATTTTTGCAAAATCAATTTTTTCTTCGCACAGACATATTTTTGTATTTATGTATATACATAATGCATTAGTCTTTAGATTAAAATATTAATGGACTTATTATTCCGCCTATATGATAAGATTGACGCAATTTTTACTTCTTTTTTTAACAAAAAGCAATGATTTTGACATTTTTGTAGAAATTTGTGGAGCCGTCCTGGCGTCTTGAAAATTCTTTTGAAATTCTTCACACTTTTCAACAATCACAATCCATGCTCAGCCGTCAAGAATATTCAAATTACTCAAAAATGACCATGTTTGGCCCGAAAATGCCACCACTTTGACGAGTTCACCTCAACTGCGTCAAAAGTTTTCGCAATTTTGCGAAAAGGTTTGAAAATTTTTCGCAATTGCGAACGTTTTTGCGAAAAAAATCCCAGCCAACTGGATATGTATCAGAAATGTTTTTCGACAGGAAACTGCAAACAAAAGATGGGACGTCACATCCAGTAGTAAATGCAGCATAACGTGCTCTTGTAGACATGCAAGGCTTTGACGAAAAGTTGTAACAAGAAATAGTATATTATATAAGCCACAGAGTTGCAGGAATCTGGGGGCGGCAGCCCCTAGGAAAAAAGTCAGAACGGAGTCAGTCAATACGCTCCCGCTTCCAGCGTGGGTCTTACTTACGGAGTCAGTCGATTCGTTCTCGCTTCCAACGTGGGTCTTACTTATCGAGTCAGTCAATACGTTCCCGCTTCCAACGTGGGTCTTACTTATCGAGTCAGTCAATACGTTCCCGCTTCCAACGTGGGTCTTACTTATCGAGTCAGTCAATACGTTCCCGCTTCCAACGTGGGTCTTACTTATCGAGTCAGTCAATACGTTCCCGCTTCCAACGTGGGTCTTACTTATCGAGTCAGTCAATACGTTCCCGCTTCCAACGTGGGTCTTACTTATCGAGTCAGTCAATACGTTCCCGCTTCCAACGTGGGTCTTACTTATCGAGTCAGTCAATACGTTCCCGCTTCCAACGTGGGTCTTACTTATCGAGTCAGTCAATACGTTCACGCTTCCAACGTGGGTCTCACTTATCGAGTCCGTCAATACGTTCACGCTTCCAGCGTGGGTCTTAGTTACGGAATCAGCCACTGCAGTCAGTCGCTTCGCATCATCTGCGTGGGTCACTTACTCTGTTATTGCGCTTCACCCACCCTCGTACCCTGCGTGGGTCCCTTACTAACCCTTGCGTGGGTGCGTGGGTCTAGCCTACACCAGTGTAGGCTGGGTGTAGGCGTTGCCCATGCGTGTGCGTGTGCGTTTTCATGTAAACCGGGTAGATGAGTGTTTCAAAACGAGCCTCCGAATCGTGCAAAGAAAATAGTTTCATGTTTTCAGGTCTTCCTGTGGCCCACATACGTCCATCGGATCAGCCAACGGCCATCTTGCTACTAATTATCGCCCTCCAAACGTCACAATTTTATCATGGTATTTTTGTGCAGTTCTGAGTCTTGTAGCATTCTTAATGAAATATCAAAATTTTGCATGTGAAAAATTGCAAAGTGACAAAATTTTCCACATATTTGACTTGTCATAATTTTTCACAAAAAACGTTTTGGCCAACGCCGTTTGCATTTTTCAAACAAGTTACCTTTCCTCTATACTTACATAGCTATACTTGTATATAGCTCAAGAACAGTGAAAAACGTTATGGTTTACCTGTGACTGTCCAAAGTTTGTGCGGGGAAAAAACCATATTGCGGGAAAAAAACCTAATTTGTTTGACGACAATTTTTGCTAAAAAAATTTGGCCGTAAAACGTCGTTTTGGCCTATACCCCGACACGACTTACGAAACCTGTTTTGGTGATGTTTCAACAAAATTTGGCATTTTTTGAAATACTTATTAAGGTAGCGCTCAGCAACAAAACTCATGTTTGGCGCTCAGCTCATGCAATTAATAGAAATATCACTTTAATTGTATATCAAAGAGACATCAAAAAAACCTATTTACAATACAGTTCAGCACTTTAAAGTGAATGTGTCAAATTTTATGACCATGTCGAATTTCCTATTCACACTAATTTTGTTTTTGACCTAGCTCAGCGAAACTTCATAAACTTCAAAATAGTCAAAACTTTGAATTTTTTGCCTATAAAGGGGGTTTATAACTTTTTCAAGGCACTGTAAACAAAACGTTATTTATCTGGAGACGTTTTAGCACTAGTTAGTGTGTGAAAGACTAGTCCTTTGTCCTTAAAGGCCCGTATTCACATACTAACACTAACGCTTAAAGTTAGTGTTTACACTAAGTGTTAGCGCTTATAAGCGCTAAGTGCTATTCACATACTTAGTGTTTATTTAAGCGCTTAGCAAACACTAACGCTTAACTTAGCGTTTCAATTTTGTATTCACATACTTAAAATTTAGTGTTTGGCTTAGAATTAAGCGCTTAAGTTTAGGGACCTCGGGAGCTCCCTAAGCGCTAAGCGCTTAGTTAGTGGATGGTGTGGGGAAGGGGTAGGGAGAGTGGGGGAGGTTCTTGGCCGCCATGGGAAGGAAGGGCATGCAATTTAGGATATATTAGTGACATATTCCGACCAATTCGATCCATTTTGCTCGTTTAATCGCCAAAAATAAAAAATGCACTTTGTTGTCCAAATTCGTTTTTTTACATTTTTGAGTAGAGCATCTTAATCGAAGTAATTTTTCTTCAAGAACTTCTATTTGAAAATTTATATTTTTCACGATATGCCCCCTGAAACATGTAGAGCTGATTTTGCATTTCTCAGGAATCCACCTGCTGAAAACATTTTTTACAAATTTATAGTTCGAGAAAAATATATATTATTAATAAGAAATAGTAATTTAAATAAATCTATAATCGGATTTATAAATACCAAATGGAAATGCCGATAAATAACGAATTCCGGATCCACATCAAGCAGGGAGCGCACTCCAAGCCAAAGCCAAAACTAAGCACAAAAGTTGCTAAACGCTAAGTTTAGTATAACACTAATTTTTAAGCGTTTATTTTGTGAATAACCGTTTAGTACAAATTAAGCGCTAACACTTAGCAAACGCTTAGCGTTAGTATGTGAATAACTCTTAGTATGTGAATTCGGGCCAAAGAGTATGAATCAATCACCCTTAAGGAAAGAAACAAGGACATTCACTATGTACTTTAGAGACTTTTGTTAAGGTAGCGCGTAGCAACAAAACTCATGTTTGGCGCTCAGCTCATGCAATAAATAGCAACACCACTTTAATTGTATATCAAAGACATAAAAAAACCTATTTACAATACAGTTCAGCACTTTAATGTGAATGTGTCAAATTTTATGACCATGTCGAATTTCCTATTCACACTAATTTTGTTTTTGACCTAGCTCAGCAAAACTTCAACCGATTTTGCTGATCTTGGTATCAATAGAAAGATCTCTCAAAAATCTAGACGTGATTGATCTTCGATTATTCATTTTTATTTTTGATTTTGCAAAAAATCGATTTTTCAAAAATCAGTCGTGTTTGAGCGACTACAAAAAGTGCTGCGGGCTAAAATTTGAAAATCGAAAAACTTTCACGTCTGCATTTATATTCTTTCTTTCATTGTGCAAATTTTCAACTCAATCGCAAACGTCAGCTGGGACCCAGGTCCAAAAAAAGTAGTCGATTTCGCTACGCAAAAATGTAAGGTTTGCCCACACGTTTCACTTTTTCAAAAATTAGACCTTTCCTAGGACTGCATATTTCCGTTGAAAAAGTTACAAAAAGCCATACTCAATTTTTTAAGAAATTAAATCAAAAATTTTACATTTTCGAAGATTTATCAGCTTTGTAGGTTTTTCATTTTGGATTTACTATTTTCACGGCTAAATAACTCCGCAAAACTTCAACGTATTCTTAAGTTTAATACATCAATGTAAAGCTAAGAAACCGCATATTTCAATGATATGAGTAATCGTTTTATATGTGTGACAAGAGGGGGTCACGAGGGAAAACTGTGCCTTAAACTAATTTCAAAACATCACACCGACATCAAGCAGCTATTTATTAACTCAAGTCTGGTGTGGGTATATAGTTATATAGCATGGATTATAAGTATAAGATTAAATATAGATTGCAAAACATGTCTGGAACTAGAGCGAAGAGTCAAGTCAGCTAGGTGCAAGGTCCAAAGAAGTGCCCTCAATTCGAAGTTAGGTTGTTTATATAGTTTTGCCGACAGGGCTAATTTTAGAACATTGGCATTTAAGCTTTGATAAAAACTCATAAAAGATATAATAATTTGTCGCCGAAAAGGCTTGCAAAAACCTTAGTTCGAGGAATTCGGTAGGTTTAAAGAGATCAGAACTAGTTTTGATGGCTGCGAAATATTAATACTTACATAATTATATAAGTCTGCCATACATACATAAGTCATACACAATCGTCTGTTAGGTTGTTAGCTAGGCAGGTACTGATATAGATATTCTGTTAGGTTGTTAGCTAGGCAAATACTTATATAGGCATTATACACGATACATTAACGCAATAAATGAAATGAACTCGGCTACGTATGTATTACATCACACACCTGGGGTTTTGAATCAAACGTCCTCGTTTGAGGTTTCAATGAACTCGGCTACGTATGTATTACATCACACATCGAAACGCAGGACATCTCTCGTATTTCTGGAGTAGCAATAGTGCCCACAGTTCCTCACGGACACTTATCCAATCTGGTACTGCCGGTTCGTAATGAAGGGCCTTGCGGCTGAGCAACGACGTTATGCTCTGCGGGTCGTGTGTAAATTCGTCATCCAATGCTCGGGTCGCACAGCCGTCCATCCCCATTTGAATGAATGTGATTACACAGATGCCCTGCATAACACTGGATACTGTCCTGCCTCCAACAGTGAGTTAGCAGTCAGTATTAAAAGGCGAAAGTATGTCGGTTTGGTCGCCGATTAAGTAAATCTGGTTTTGTTCCGCCTCTTTTTCTAGGATTGGCATCTGGGGTGAAACAGGAGAGTAATGCTGTATCTCTTCTTGCATTGGATCCATACCCAGTGGATCCATACCCTGTTCGCCGTCGCCGACGCGTGCTGGCTGTGGGTCTGCTTTTGTGTCCGCTGTCGATTTGAATCTGGACTCTGATAGCCCCACCGGGTCGGCGCAGTCTGATGACGAGTCTGACCAAGAGCTGTGGGCAATGCTCTAAAATTAAAATAACATTGTAAGCTTGCATGCAGTTACGTCAAGCTGCTATATATGTACACTAGTTATCTACTATACAAATATCACGAGTATTGTTCTCCAAACAGGCGCGTTTCAATTGTTACGCTGCCTGATCTGGCGGTAGACAAAAAAACAAACGGACTGGACGGATGTACTATAATATACTATAACTACAAGTCTGATATGCATCATCTGTTTTCGTGCTATGGTCCTACAACAGGTACGATCCGAGAACGTAGTTGATAATGGCATTGCTTTTTATCAGGTGTCGTCAAAGGATCTGGTTCTGGTTTTTCAATCCGATCCAGAGAGGTAGTAGGTCCTGTGCCTGAAATAGTAGGTTTGTATGCTGTTTCTAAAGTCGGTCCAACCATGTTTGGCGTGTGTGGGCCATAACACAATTTTATTCTATTTATGTGAACCCATTGGCTTGCTTTACTAGGATTGTCAATTCCCAGTAATTTAACATTTGGGAATGAAATATCTAAGATTCTGTAAGGGCCGTACCATAATTTTGCCAATTTCAAAGTAAGTTTACCTTTTTCTTTCCCCTTCTGCTCTTTTGAGTCCGGCCTTGGTATAACTGGAGTGTATAAATACACCCGATCACCAACAGAATACATATGAGGTTTGGCGGTTCGATCATAATAAAATTTTTGTTTTGCTTGAGCCTTAGTCGTGCACTCTTTTGCTAAGTTCCAGGCTGTTTTAAGTCGAAGTGCGACATCGCGCTTATAATCATCTGTTTCGTCGTATTTTGACTCTGGGGTGAGTAGCACAGTATCTAAGGGGAGGGTAGGATCACGATCAAATAGCAAGAAATAAGGGGATTCTGCTGTGGTTTCGTGTGTGCTAGTTCTGTATGCGAAACAGCAATAAGGAATATGTTCGTCCCAGTCGTTTTGCTTACTAGACGTATACATAGAAAGCATATCCAGTAGTGTGTGGTTATATCTCTCCACAATCCCGTTTGTTTGTGGGGCGTAGGGTGTAGTGTTAATTTTCTTTGTTTTCAACAATTCACAGATAGATGCAATAAGTTCCGAAAAAAAATTGGCGCCACGATCAGATAGGAGTTCACGTGGGGCACCAAACGTGCACACAATACGCTCCACAAACAATTTGGCTATTGTTTCAGCTTTGCAGTCTGGTATAGGATAAACCTCTGGCCACTTGGTAAACGCATCAATGAACACAACTATGTAAACATTCCCGTTCAATGTTGCAGGGAGTGGCCCTAATATATCTACACAAACCCTATGAAAAGGACCCTCCACTGGAATTGAAACCATAGGTACTCTGGCTTTCTTAGGCGGGTCTTTACGTTTGGCACAATCTACACATGCGTTTACGTACATTTTTACGTCCGATCTAAGTTTAGGCCAATAGAATCGCGACTTTATTTTTTGGTAAGTTTTCCCGAAACCCAAGTGACCAGAGAACGAGCTATCATGATTCATGTACATAATATCTGTGCGCAGGCATTCAGGGATGACTAGCAGTTGTGAACGACGCGATGTGCTATTAGAGTTACAGAAGTACAGCACATTATTAACTAATTTGTAAGGTGCTTTGGAAGTCTGGTTTAAGTTAGCAGTCTGAGTTTGCACTGATAATGATTTAAAAATATCGGCTAAAAACGGATCTGACTGTTGCTTTCTAGCTAAGTCTGATAATGATAGTGGTTCTACTGAAAGACAGATGCGAGACAATGCGTCTGCGTTAGCGTTGCTTTTCCCCGGTCTATGTTGGATAGTCATGAGATTTGCGTATTCTTGTAAAGCTAAGCCCCATCGACTTAATCGTGCAGAAGGATTCTTAATAGACATGAGCCATTTAAGTGGTTGACAGTCTGTAACCACTGTAAAATTGTGTAGGTACAAATAGGGTCTAAAATAATTAACAAAATATACCAGAGCTAAGGCTTCCTGCTCTACGGGAGGGTAGCGTCTTTCAGCTTTATTAAGCGTGCGACTGGCATAGGCAATAGGCCTTTCTCGACCATCTTGCAGTTGACTAAGAACCGCACCTATGCCTGTCCCACTTGCGTCGGTTTGTAATATAAAGGGAATATCAAAGTCTGGATATGCCAATACATTACTGCTAATAAGAGCGGATTTTAAGGTTTGAAATGCTGAATCAGCTTCCGAGTTCCATTTAAATGTTGAATCTTTTTCAAGGAGCTTATGCAACGGGGCTGCAATGCTTGAGAAATTTTTAACAAAACGGCGATAATAAGTACATAGTCCCAAAAAACACTTCAAAAGCTTTGGTGTATTTGGTACTGGAAAGTTTTTCACAGTCTCAATTTTGTTTGGATCTGGTTCGATTCCTTTGTCAGATATAACATGCCCTAAAAAGTTCACCTTTTGACAACACGCATTTTTTTATTTTCAATTTTAAATTGTATTGTCTGAATCGTTTGAGGCAGTCTGTAAGATCGTTTAGATGTTTTTCAAAATTATTACTGAAAATAATTATATCATCTAGGTAAATCAGACAATTTTGCCATTGCAAACCGGAAAGAACTACACCCATAGCACGCTGAAAGGTAGCAGGTGCGTTGGATAAACCCATGGGCATAGTCACGTACTCATACAGACCACTAAACGTTGTAAATGCAGTTTTCTCACAGGACTTAGGATCTAGTTCTAATTGCCAAAATCCTTGCATTAAGTCTAGCGTGGTAAAAAATTTTGCCTTTCCTAATGAATCCAAAATTTCATCAATTCTGGGTAATGGATAAACATCTCGCTTCGTGATTCTGTTCAATGCTCGATAATCAACGCATATACGGTCACCGCCGTCCTTCTTTTTGACTATTATCATTGGGCTAGCCCAAGGAGACGAACTAGGTCTGATAATGCCCTTTTTAATCATAGAATCTAAGTGGTGACGAACTGATTCTCTCTGTGACATAGGTACCCTATATGGTCTGTTGTATAGCGGTCGTTCGTTTCCTGTATCTATTATATGTTTGACAACATTTGAACGTCCAAGGTCTGTTTCTGAGGAAGCAAAAACGTCTGCAAATTTTCTTAAAGTATCGATTAGATGTCGTTTCTGGTCGTTTGATAAGTTAGAATTACTTAGGTTCAACTCTGCTAGCGGATCCGGTATCGGTTGTGCACTTAAGGTTGCGACTGAATGTCTACCGTAACCGCGTGGTTCTTGGCTTACTGGATGTAACGTACCTACAGTAGCCCCTTTTCGCAGTGTTACTGGGTTGTTATTAGGATTTAAAAGTCTGATGTACGTACGTACACAATTGAGCGGTAGTAGAATCCTGGCGCCATATAGCCCGTAATAGTCTAACTGCTTAACATTAGGCTCAAGCATATATAAGTTGTCTGTGCGTGTTTGGGTAGACAGCTTATTTAGTGCGTTAGTTGTAATAATTTCCGAACGTGCAGGAACAACAATATCTTCAGACAACTGCACTTTCAGCTGAGTGTTTTTAGCAGCTGAGACATTAGCACACAATTTAAAGTTTGAGTTTGGGGGCTCAATTGGGATTGGCTCCCCAGCTATGTATACTTTTCTTGTTGTGAAATCGACCATAAATGGACCTAATTTTGGCATAAAGTCTGTGCCAAGAAGACAGTTGTAGCGAAAATTTCGTACATGACAAATGTGAGTTGTAGTCAGAGAGCCTATTATAATAACTGCCTCAATCGCTCCTAGGATTGTTAATCTTTCACCGGTTACGGAACTTGCATTAGTTCTAGGAGCTAATAGCTTAGTTTTTCCTGGTCTAAACGCGATCTTAGTAGAAATTAGCGAAATGCTTGCACCCGTATCTAGCACACACTTTGTTGCAATTCCGTTTATCTTGGCGGTAACATTTAAAGCGTTGCTAGCTAATGCGTTACAAACTTGGCTGCTCCAGCAGGGCTTATGAAAACTCTGTTTCATATCGGTTTCTGCTAGCGGTCTGTGTGCATATACTGAAAGTGCTGGCTTTACTTCTACGTGCTGGGTTATATTGCTCTCGACTGCACTTAGCGAAATATAATCAGCAGTGCTTGTACTAAAGTCTGGTTTTGGGTCATCTGGTTTTTGAAAAAAACTTCTAACGTTTGCTCTGTACTTAAATAGCATGCCAAGTAGGAGCAGTAGCAAAACTAAGACTAGAATTATAACAACAAGCAGCAGTTTCATGCAAACTTTTTTAGCAATTTTCTGCTGTCGAAAGTCAGTACTTACACAAAGTTTGACCCTGCCGCGCAAAAATTTTAGGATAAATATAATAATTTTAAAACATTAATAGGTATTTACACTACTTGGTCTTTTGAAGTTGAAATTTTGTAAAATTTCACAACGTAGATGTATTAAGGACAAAACAGTAAAACCGTTTTCATTTATTTATTTAACTTAAAGTTAAGGTAAATGTCATTGCTTCAATTTACGTAAAAGTTACTGTTAAAGTAAGGCTCAGACGTCAATGCAAGTTAAAGTATGTAATCCGAACAGCAATGACTTTTATGTAACTATTTTTAAATAACTTTAGTTCAAAGTTAAAAGGTTGTTAAAAGGTTAAGGTTGTTTTAATTCAAGTTACAATTTTAGTTAAAGAAAGACCCTTATCGTTTTTTGCACAGTTAAAGTTAAGGTGAAACCCCTTACTTTTTGATTGCAATTAAAGTCTAAGTTTAACTTTCTTGCACTAGTAGATATTATGCAGGTATCATTATTCACTGGTGATGACAACATGAATCTAAACTAATTCATAAAAATTGATTTCAATTCAGGTAATATTTCATATAAATGGAAAGTCATCATGCTCCACTTTTCACTGACAAAAAATTGACAATGTGAAGTCAATCTTGGTTTAGAATTAAGATTAAACAATCTCAATCTTTTGTGAAAAAATGACAAAGGTGCAAACACAAACGTGCAGCTAAGGAAATCTGGAGTAGCCGTCGCCAGCCGAAAATCTTACCCATTTAGTTGTAAATTTGATGACATGCGGATCTGGGTGGCTAGGATGTAGGGAGCTATTAATAGGGTTCATTTCCGGGAAACATTGCACATCAGGCACATCCTATTGTCTTCTGACATTATGTTGTTATGGCATAAGCTGTGCCGACTGCTGAGAACGTGCGACTGGACTGCCAAGCCGGCAGAGACAGACAGGCAGACAAAACTTTCAAATCTTTCTACCGAACCAGACCCGACTGCGAACTCCACCCTAAAAATCCTTCAGCAGTAGGCCTAACTAGGTACATTTTATTATGAAATACAGCGTTGTTTCCAAGGGGGCCGACAAAATATAGTGTGAGAAAAGTTTTTAGCTTAATCAATTGAATTATAAAATTTTCAAAATGTATGAACGAGAATTGAAAGTGATTAAATAAGGTTTTATTGAAAAACATTTTTTACAAAAATTTCAATAAATTTTTTAAATAGTTTTCAAGCCCCCTATTTAAAGAAAGCTGTTTTTCGGCATGTATGTAGTGACAGGCTTTGTCAAAATAAAAAGTTGAATTTATGAATTTAAATTCAGATATAGAGGGGGCCACAATATAAAACCATAAAGGTTATCAAATTAATATGTCAAATTAAAATGTATATATTTGAAAAATTTTAAACAAACTTTAATCAAGTTATTTTCATAACATTTTATTTGAAAAAAATAACTTCAACAGTCATTATGTACTTATAAGAGACTTTTAAAACAAAACCCCCGACATGCAAATTTTATAACACGCAAATCATGCAAGCTGCCTTTTGCCAAGCTTTTGGCAAAAAGCAGTATAAAGACCTGCCGCCGCTGAGGCGGCGGCAGGAAAAATATTTACAAATAATTGGATAGGCCCTTTAAGTAAGTTTCCAAGCGAATTTCCTGCACTTGAAACTATATCTGAAACTCCACTACTAACGCCGTAAAGAATATGTTCGATTCCTTTTCCTGATTGCTCTAAAATGGAGCCTGTGGCTTGGCCTATTCCTTCGAAAGTTTTCACAATAGTAGAAGGATCTAAGGAAAGTTCTGCCGTATAATTAATAAGTCTGGATAGCCTGGCTTCGGTGTTACGAATTCTGGTAAAGAAAGACTTATACGTACCTAACGTGGCGTAAAGGCCGGTCATCTGGTCGTGAAAAACAGCAGGTGCGTTGAAGTCGATAGATGGTGGCCTAAACTGCCATGAAAGTTCAATGGGTAATTCTGTGACATGAACAGGGCCGTTCAGGGTTTGCCATCTTAAAGGGCTTTTGAATATACCTTGCACATGATGCGAACAAGGTACTTGCAAAGATTCTTTAACAAGGTCTTGGCTGCCTGGTACGATAAAATATACTGTATTATTACTTACTAGTGGTACGTACTCAAAGCAGTTGCTATTTAATTTATAGTTCCAGTATATTTTATCTGGCAATATTTGTCGGCAAGGCCAAACTAGTAGAGCCTCTCCTGCAAAACTGGCGTGAATGTCAGTCCGGTTTAGTAAAGTTCGTGCGGCTATGGTAGCATCTATTTTGGCTAGATGACGCGTGATTTCTATCAAGCGTTTGTTTGTGTGACAAAGTGCTAGCCATATTTGCCTAAAGTTGTTTGTCTCAATAGCAGAAAGTTTATCGTAAAGAAAATTTAGTTTCGAGTTGACAGGGTCTGGTGTTGCAAAGTGTACAGAATTATTCGCTACCGTGTAGTTATTCTGACTTAAAGTTGCGACTGTGGCTTTATTCTTTATTCTTATAGCTACACCTTGGTCTGTTAGATACGTATTTCTAGGTAAACATCTGGGGGCGTGCTCTGACCTAAGCGTAAAGGCACCTTGGATTTCGTTTATTATCAAATGTTTGCTTGTCATTTCTGCAACGTATGATTTAGAATATTCAAATGAACAAAAGTAATTTGAAACCGTATTGTTCCAAATAACCGTTGCAAGTTCAGACATACAAACACCTACACTGGCGTAACATCCACCCATCGGTGCCAGATCGCTAATCAAAGTTTTTCCATCCATAGTAGGGCCCAAGTGTAGTGTCCTACGTGGCCAAATTTGGCCAACTTAATCAGTTGATGATATTGTAGTTAGTTAGTTTTGTTTCGAAGAATTGTTAACTGTTCTGCCTAAATGTGGGATAATGAGAAATAAATAAATCTGAAAAGACATTAAAATTTATTTTAAAAAAATTTTGAGGGCACATCCGGGGGCACACCGTCCTGGTCTTGTGCTGTTAAAAATGGTCAAGTTGGCCAGCTGACTTGGCCAACTTGGCCAACTTCAATGGCTAACTTGGCCAACTTCAGTTGGCCAACTTGGCCAACTTAAGTTGGCCAACTCAACTTGGCCAACTTGGCCAACTTAAGTTGGCCAGCTCAACTTGGCCAACTTGGCCAACTTAAGTTGGCTAAATCAACTTGGCCAACTTGGCCAACTTAGGTTGGCCAACTCAACTTGGCCAACTTGGCCAACTTAAGTTTTTTCAAGTTAGTTAGTCAGTTGATGAAAATGAAAATTTAAAATGTAAACTTCGAGATTTGAACTTGACTTTATTTCAAATAGTGAAAGTATCGGATGTTCAACTTGGCTAACTTGGCCAACTTTCAACTTGAACATCCGATACTTTCACTATTTGAAATAAAGTCAAGTTCAAATCTCGAAGTTTACATTTTAAATTTTCATTTTCATTAACTAACTTGAAAAAACTTAAGTTGGCCAACTGTTGCCAATAAAACTTAAGTTGAGTTGGCCAACTTAAGTTGGCCAAGTTGGCCAAGTTGATTTGGCCAACTTAAGTTGGCCAAGTTGGCCATTTAAGTTGGCCAAGTTGGCAAATTTGCAACAAAGTTAACAGTGTAGGACACTACACTTGGGCCCATAGTAGCTACTGAGCCAATTTCTAAGACTATATTTGTCACTGATTGGCAGAAATCTTGACAGCACCATTTGTAGGTAACTTTTAAGATGTTTTCAGTGGCAAATAACGCGTCGGAAAACTTTGTTAGTGTCTGATTTCGCCACTGCTTAGTGTGTGCAATCTTTCTACAAAGGGTGCTGTTTATCGGTCTGGTTTCTGAAACATCTGCTACTAACCCTTTTGATCCTAAGAACCCCATATTTGTGCACACTTGTCTGTACTTTGTGTAACAGCTATACGCAGTCATATAGGTCAGATCAGTTTTCGGTACGTACAAATCTACATTCAACTTTGCGACTTGTTCGGCTGGAGGTAATTGGCATATGACACTGTCAGGTAGAGAAAAAGCAAAGCCATTTCTTGACTGTCCACAGTCGTTGAACAGATTGCTTGCTGTGCTTGTTGCGACGACAAATACAATCATCACTGTAAGAACGGTACTTAGTAAACGAAAAGTATTACCACCAAGCAATCTGTTCCTTCGACTATAGCCGTACTGCTTAGATCCTAGAGAAAGCGCACAGCTTACTTCTGTAGGATCAGAGTCTGGCAGGCTTTTGATTTCCTCCATTTCGGTGTCCGAACCGTGGTCTGTCGACTGGAGTATGCTGTGCTGATCAGTCGTCGGTTCACTGATTGGGCCATCGGGCTGGTGGACAGCGTCTCCGGCTTCCTGGTCTGCTACTGTAGAATCTGGGTTCCGGATTGTGCTGGTCTGGGATGACAGTTCCTCATCGGACGATTCTTGTTCATCTGATTCTGTATCCATTTCATCGCTGCTGTTCATCTCTATGACGCCAACGACAGCTGAATCTGAAAATACACGATCGGTTAGATTCCGCACTTGATCTTGTAGGGCAAGTAATTGCTCTGTGTAATGATGCTCTTGATCAGAGTCTGTGTTGTGTATCAACGCAACTGTATTAGGTTTTGATACAGGATATCGATTACGCAGTCTGCATTGTGCCCTGGTATGTCCTGGTTTTGAGCAGTTTGCGCAAATTGGTTTGCCATCTGGAGTCCACTGATAACGACTTTGCTGTGGTTTGCTAATTCTCTCGGAGGGCCTATAGGGGGCACGATTGCGACTATCTATCTGATTAGTCCGAAATAGTCCGTTCAACCTACGTTCGATTCGGTCAATTCGCTCGTCTAGCGTATTGCGCTTTTCATTAGTTTGATAAGGTGATACGACTGCTACTTCCTTATTCTGCTCCTCCTTATGAGTTAATTTTTTATTAAGAGTCTCAACTAACTCGCCTAGCTTCTTCATTTCAGGGTTTTCACTGGTACTCTTCTCACTTGCAGATAAATACTGTATCTGCGCCTCTTCCTTTTGAGCAAATTTAACTGCTGTTGCAAAGTTATCTGGTTCTCTTTGCATAACAGCCTTTTTCAAGGGCAGGGGTAGCCCAGCAACAAAGTTTTCCATCATTAAAAAATCCCTAGATCTTTCTCCCATTTCCGTAGGGTAGGCAGCTCTGCTTAGTTTTTTTATAGCTCTGGCGTAATCTGCTACTGTCTCAGTCTTGCTCTTAATTCTACCTTTCAGTTTCAAGTTGCTAAACCGATGGTTTTCAGGCTTTGTCAGTCTGGTACGGAGTTCTGACTTAATACTGTTGAAGTCTCTTTTTTGAGCATCAGTTAAGTCTGTATAATGTTCGAGTGCTGTTTCGTCCAGGTAAACAGGCACCTTCTTTGCTTTTTTCTCGGGTGACCACCCAAATCCTTCAGCGACTAGCTCAAACCGCTCGATCCAGTCACTAAAATTTTCATCCAGGCGGCCGCTAAACATAGGTATACCTGTCTGGGCGGTGGACAACTCATCTGATATTTCTGCTATGTTCAAAATTTGACCCGAAAATTCATCTAGTCTGGTACTGTTTTGCGCGGTCTCAACTAAGAAATCTTGCTTAAGGTCCCTAATCTTTGCCCTTATCAATCTCTCCATACTTTCGTCCATTTACTTAGGTAATTAAAGTAAATAGTAATTAAGTATATATTTATAAGTTTAGAATAAAATAAACAGGTAGGTGTAAAGTAAATGTTAGTTTAGATTTCTACTTACCATAGCAATAGCAATCGGAGCAAAACCCACTATTGAGTGTTATTGTGCGGAGCTGAAATTTTGTTATGACTACCAAATTTACTAAGCAGGCATCAAAAGCTATGTATCAGAAGAAAGTTGGCTGTATATTTTGTTTTTAGCAAGTTTTATTGGGGTTTCGGCACCAAATGTGACAAGAGGGGGTCACGAGGGAAAACTGTGCCTTAAACTAATTTCAAAACATCACACCGACATCAAGCAGCTATTTATTAACTCAAGTCTGGTGTGGGTATATAGTTATATAGCATGGATTATAAGTATAAGATTAAATATAGATTGCAAAACATGTCTGGAACTAGAGCGAAGAGTCAAGTCAGCTAGGTGCAAGGTCCAAAGAAGTGCCCTCAATTCGAAGTTAGGTTGTTTATATAGTTTTGGCGACAGGGCTAATTTTAGAACATTGGCATTTAAGCTTTGATAAAAACTCATAAAAGATATAATAATTTGTCGCCGAAAAGGCTTGCAAAAACCTTAGTTCGAGGAATTCGGTAGGTTTAAAGAGATCAGAACTAGTTTTGATGGCTGCGAAATATTAATACTTACATAATTATATAAGTCTGCCATACATACATAAGTCATACACAATCGTCTGTTAGGTTGTTAGCTAGGCAGGTACTGATATAGATATTCTGTTAGGTTGTTAGCTAGGCAAATACTTATATAGGCATTATACACGATACATTAACGCAATAAATGAAATGAACTCGGCTACGTATGTATTACATCACATATGGATACAAAAATTTTTTTGCTACGGCTACAAAATTGTCCAAAAAATTTTAAAAATTTTTTTTATCACAATGTGCACATCAAATAAAAGCTATTTTCATTTTAAACAACTTTTCTTCAAGACATTATGGTCAAAAATGTCGCTGAAAAAAATTAAACGCCAAAGTCGGTTCCCCTGAGCGCCACCTTAATTTGTCTGTATATACACTAGAAAAATTCAACTAGAAAAGATCCAGAAAAAAGTTAAATAACTAGAAAAAAACCAGAAAAAAGTTAGAAAATAACTAGAAAAAAACCAGAAAAAAGTTAGAAAATAACTAGAAAAAACCAGAAAAAAGTTAGAAAATAACTAGAAAAAAACAGAAAAAAGTTAGAAAATAACTAGAAAAATATCAGAAAAAAGTTAGAAAATAACTAGAAAATAACTATAAAAAAACCAGAAAAAAGTTAGAAAATAACTAGATAAAAGCCAGAAAAAAGTTAGAAAATAACTAGAAAAAAACGGAAAAAAGTTCGAAAATAACTAGATAAAAGCCAAAAAAAGTTAGAAAATAACTAGAGAAAACCAGAAAAAAGTTGGAAAATAACTAGAAAAATCCAGAAAAAAGTTAGAAAATAACTAGAAAAAAACCAGAAATAATCTGGAAAAAAATTAAAAACCTAGCATGTACATACTAGAAACAGTGCATAAAACAGCTAGACACCCTCAAAAAACAACTCGAATTCAGTTTCAGAAAACGTATATAAAGAGCATTAACGTGGCTGAACAATAAAGAAAATCATCAGGGAACACTCTGAAAAAATTGAGAATGTCCAAGAAAGGGTTGGTGAAAAATCAGAAAAAACCAGAAAAAAAACAGAAAAAAACTAGAAAAAAACCAGAAAAAAGCCAGAAAAACCTTAGAAAACAGCTGGAAAAAAACTAGAAACAAACCAGAAAAAAGTTAGAAAAAACCAGAAAAAAGCTAGAAAACATTCTCTATAGGGTCAGAAAAAAACCAGAAAAAAAGTAGAAAAAAACTAGATCGTGAGACTGGCAGTTAGAAAAAAACCAGAAAAAAGTCAGAAAAAAGTTAGAAAAAATTAGAAAAAAACCAGAAAAAAACTAGATATTCGTCAGAAAAGTTAGACAAAAACTAGAAAGAAACCAGAAAAAAACTAGATAATTTTTTCTAGTTTTTTCTGATTTTTTTCTAGTTTTTTCTAGAAATAATTTTCCTGTGGTGTTATTATCAGACTCAGTTTTAGCTTAGGCTTAGGCTTAGGCTTAGTTTTAGAATTTTTAAATTTGTATGTTTATGTGATGAGCATTGCAGGAAGGAAAGGCACGTCTAAGCCTAAAGGCCGATTCACACGCTGCGGTTTTACTGCGATTTTGCCGCAGCGTTTTTGTCGCTGCGGCAAAACGCAGCTTGCCGCACGCAAAACGCAATGTCTGAACAGACGCAGCGTTTTTAGTGCGGAATGCCTGCGTCTTGAATTTGCCGCAGCGTTTTAAACGCCAGACTGCAATTCGATCTGCGATTTCAGTGCGTTTTGATGCTGCGGACGTGTCGGCATAAACAAATTTCGCGGACCAAATTGTCATTTTTTTCAAACGGTAAAGACGCAGCAAATTGACCTGCGAGACGCACTAAGGCCGCAAAGCTTGTTCAGACGGTGCGTTTCGCTTGCGACACCCTGCGGCTTGCGTTTTGCGTCAAAATCGCAGCGGCAAAAACGCACCGTGTGAATCGGCCTTAAGCCTAAGCCTGATACTAAGCCTAAGCATAAGCCCCATACTAAGCCTAAGCCCTAAGCCTAAAGGCCGATTCACACGCTGCGGTTTTACTGCGATTTTGCCGCAGCGTTTTTGCCGCTGCGGCAAAACGCAGCATGCCGCAAGCAAAACGCAATGTCTGAACAGACGCAGCGTTTTTAGTGCGGAATGCCTGCGTCTTGAATTTGCCGCAGCGTTTTAAACGCCAGACTGCAATTCGATCTGCGATTTTATTGCGTTTTGGTGCTACGGATGTGTTGGTTTAAACAATTTTCGCTTAGCAATTTGTCATTTTTCTGAAACAGTAAAGACGCAGCAAACTGGCATGCGAGACGCACTGAGGTCGCAAAGTTTGTTCAGACGGTGCGTTTCACATGCAACACCCTGCGGCTTGCGTTTTGCGTCGAATCGCAGCGGCAAAAACGCACCGTGTGAATCGGCCTTAAGCCTAAGCCCAAGCCTAAATTAAGGCCAAGTTTGAATTTGGTCAAAAATTGGACGTTTCTGGCAAATTTGGACAATTTTTCGGCAGGAACCCGGTGAAAGAGCCTTTGTTTTGATTCTAAAAAATTGTAAACAATAATTTGACACCATTTAGACACGATTAGAACGGAAAAAACAAGAGCTTCGGAAAAAAATTGCGAAAACGTCCCTCACTGAGGGTTCAGATTTCGGGGGGTCGTATCTCAGAAAATCCAAAAAATGAAATAGGGGTTCTTGAAGCAAAAATACTTCCCCCAAGGTTGTCTACTAAAAAAAATAGGTTCACTATCCCCCCCAACTAGTTTCGTAGCCAGGGGGGGGCGGGGGGCCAGTGCCCTCCCCTCAGCAATTTTGGCCCCCCCTCCGATAAAAAATTTGGGTCGCGTTGCACCCCCCCCCCGGTGAACAAACATACATGTAGAAAAATTTTCGGGCTAAGATGCACGTTGTCCCCTCCCTCAACTTGATCCTGACTACGCTACTGCCCCCAACTGCATTTAACCCGAAAAGTGATAGGGTTTTTTCCCGGACGTTACGAATATATCATATGATGTAAGGATTATATCCAATTTATTTTTAATTTAAGGTGGCGCTCCTGAAACACAGGAAAACCAGTGAATCTGAATTATCTGTAAATTTTTTCTATTACAGATTTTTCAGATGTTTTTTACCCTTTCCATTCAGAGACTTTTTATAGACTTTCAGAGGAATTTCAGATAAATTTCAGAGAAATTTATGGGAAGTTCAGAGAATTTCACCCAGAATTCAGAGACTCTGAATTTTATCTGAAAAAAGTGTCACTGGCTTTTCAGATAAATTTCAGATATTTCTTACAGAAGTTTCAGAGATTATTTGCATGACATTTACACCTGTAAAAAGTAGGTGAATTTTCTCTGAAATTTGTGTAAAAAGTATCTGAAATTTATCTGAAAAGCCAGTGACATTTTTTCAGATAAAATTCAGAGTCTCTGAATTCTGGGTGAAATTCTCTGAATTTCCCCTGAATTTCTCTGAAATTTGTCTGAAATTCCTCTGAAAGTCTGTAAAATGTCTCTGAATGGAAAGGGTAAAAAACATCTGAAAAATCTGTAACCTAAAAAAATTTACAGAAAATTCAGATCCCTGGTTTTCCTGTGAAATGTGGGTTTTGGCCATTATTTTGAAAACGCGCAAAAATAAACATGCATCGTACGAACAAAGGTTGTTCAGAACAGTGGCGGATCCAGGGGGGACCCGGTGGCCCGGGGGCCCCGCCCCCCCTTGAGTCTGGGGCCCCCTTTGGCAAAGAGGGCCCCCTCAAAGAATTTTCCGATACGTTCGCAATTCATCAAATTTAGCCCAAATATCCAAAACATTTCCTGGGGGCTGTCGCCCCCAGGCCCCCAGAACTTTTTAACGTAGTTCTCATTGTTATTATTTGTCGTAAAGGTTCATGCATGTATACATAATACATATGGCTACATTGTGCCTAGCCTAGCTTTAGCTTTAGCTCTTAATGTGCACTACATAAAAGGTTTCTAGGCAGCTCTTTTTGTGCAATGGGTTGCAATTTTTGTTAATGCTAACGCACAAGGGCGTACCCAGGGGGGGGAATGGGGGGAATCCCCCCCCGAAATTTTTTTCCAATGATTTTTTACACAAGGGTCCCCCCTTTGGTTTTTTATGGTCCGGCCGGAAAAATTTTCTGATACGTCTCCAATGGACTAAATTTGGAATAAAAATCAAAAATTTTCCCAATTTTTTTTCTGGAGGCTGCCAACCCCAGACCCCTGCGACTATGTGGCTTACTATTCCTCGTTATTGTCTTTCATCAAAGCCTATGCATGTATACATTATGCTGCATGTGCATGTCTACACGAGTATATTATGCTACATTTACTTGTGGAATACACCGTCTGATATGACACTCCCATCTTTTGTTTTAAATTTTGTCGGAAAAATTTCTGATACGTCTCCAGTTGACCAAATTCTGTGTAAAAAATGGAAAAATCGCCAATTTTTTTCTGGGGGCTGCCGCCCCCAGACCACTGCACCTTTATGTACTTTGGTTTTTATGATCTGGCCGGAAAAACTTTCTGATACGCCTCCAATTGACAGAATTTGGCCAAGAAATCGAAAATTTTCCGTATTTTTTCTGGGGGCTGCCGCCCCCAGACCTCTGCAGCGTTGTGGTTTAGTAATCTTGCGTTTGTAAGGCGTTTTACGAGTTTTAAAATTGCTAAAAAGTGCATTTTTACTTATTACAAAAAATCGAAGTCATTCCCCCCCGAAATTTTTTTCTGGGTACGCCACTGCTAACGCAAAAACATTTCAGTTTTTAAAGAGTTGCAGGGGCCTGATGGCGGCAGCCCCAGAGTAAAAAATTTAGTTGTTTGACCGGATTCGGTGGACGCAAACGAAAATCTGTCTGGGAGCGACCAAACATGAACCTCCGAAATCACCTTAGTTTCCTGTAAAAGTTCCAAAAATTGCTTTTTCAAGACCCATATTATTTCAAAATTTAAAAAAAACATCGTCCCATCGCTTGAAATGTTTTGCTTGCGGCAGTAATGGACATAAGAAACGGATGTGCCCTGGGCAGCGCAGTTTCTAGTATTCCTCCGCATTCCGTCGCTCATTGCTATCAACTCCACCTTCAGCCCAGTCATCTCATTTCAGAAGCTACGCCAACGTGGTAACTGGAAACCAGGGTTTTTGCTAAACGGCCAAGATAGGACGGCCAAGTTTCACATGACCAAACCCAAATGTGTACTGATTAAGGCTAGAAGTATTCAAAATAAGATTTATGATTTTCAACACGAAATTATTTCAAAAATGAATTATCCAGAAGTGGTTTGTATCTGTGAAACATGGCTCACAGCCGATGTACCTGACTCAATTTTTACTTGCAATAATTTTTATAACATATACAAATTTGACAGGAACTGTAGAAGGGGAGGTGGTGTCGCTGTTCTAGTTCGCAAAGATCTAAAAACTTGCCGACTCGAAATTGGTGCTGTTGAGCTTGAAATTATAGCGGTTAAGATTAAATATGATAGTGTATATTTTATTGTAGCATGCCTATACAGGCCTAGTGTTGTAGATGTGCACCTGCTACGTCCGTTACAGTTAGCTCTAGACAGACTATCCAGTTGTGGTTTTCCTTTAATTTTGACTGGTGATTTTAACCTGGCAGGTATAACCTGGAATCCTCTTTCAGTGACCTCTCACAAGAAGCAAGACGAATTTGTTTATGCCCTTCTTTATTATGATTTGCAACAAAAAGTGGGGAAACTCGGGGAAACGCAACGTTAGACCTAGTGTTTGAAAATGAGTCCACTCTTATTGAACAGGTTAATGTATGAGCCCCATTAGCTAACAGTGATCATTGTGTTGTCGATTTTGTTCTCAATTTAAGCACAGCCCTTAAACGTAAAACGGAAACTTTTTACGACTGGCCTCATACTGACACTATTGGTTTGCAAATTGATCTGGAAATGGCTAATTGGGGGACCATTTTTTACGGCTGCTACTCTGTTGACCAAACATGGGCCCTTTTCTCAAGTTTTTTGTACAAAACTAATTGAACGCCACGTACTAGTACGACAGAAAAAAAAAACTTTTGGTCACAAGGCATGTTATCCCAAGCATATAAAAAACTCATATCCTAGAAGCGGACTTTATATCACCGGCTGAAAGTAGAGGGTACGACTGGCGCTAAACAACGTTATAGAAAAAAGGTAAATCAGTGCAGAAGTCAAGTCAAGTCAAGTCTTGAAGGAGGAAGCACTGTTTATAATTCTGAAACCGATAAGGCAAATCTGCTCAGTAGTCAGTTTGCTTCTGTTTTTACGATGATGAAACCTTTCCTCCCACTAGTATCCACGTCACAGACGAGATTCAAGACATTGATGTAACTAGGTTTCAAATCATTCAGTGCATTAAAACTCTTCGTACGAATTCGGCATGTGCCCCAGATGACATTCCTGCACGTTTACTAAAAATATTTTCTATACAATTTGCAATCCCGCTTCAGTAAGATACCAAATGCTTGGAAGATGGCTCATATTGTGCCCGTTCCAAAATCTAAAACAGATCGCGAAAACCCCAAAAACTACTGCAATCCGAAACTCCTTTTCAAGTTAGATAACTGTGGGATACGTGGTCGTACTTTGCAATGGATTTCTGATTTTTTGAGAAATCGTCACCAATGTGTCCGCCTAAACTCCACTTTATCAAACTCAGTCGAAATGAAAAGTGGCGTCCCCCAAGGTAGTGTGTTAGATCCTGTGCTTTTTCTCGTGTACATCAACGACATCGCGACTGAAATTAAAAACTGTAGCATAAAAACTTTTGCTGACGATTGTAAAATTTATGGCTCTAGCAAAGATGAGCTCTCTCATGCGCGTGTGCATGATGACGTGACAAATGTTCTGCGTTGGACGAAACCGCATCAGTTGAAAGTAGCGACAGAGAAATGTAACGTATTGCGACTAGGTAGTTCTAATCTGTCGCGGGCTTATACTGTCGAAAATATAGAAGTACCGAATGTTAGACTTACGAAGGACTTAGGTGAGCTGATCTTTAAAGACCTAAAATTTTCAGAGCATTGTCTCAATGTCACTGCTAAAGCACTTCAGCGCTCTCACTTAATTTTTAAAACTTGCACGTGCAGAAACAAAAATTTCCATAAGGCTTTTTTCACCAAGTATGTGCGTCCTATTCTAGAGTTCAATAGTGTAGTGTGGTCTTCTTTTCTTAAAAAAGACATAGTTCTCGTCGAGTCAGTGCAAAGAAAGTTCACCAAGCGTATACCTGAGATTAGAAATTATACCTACAGTGAACGCCTTCATTATAATCCAGTGTTTTAAAGTTGTAAAAAATGTGGACGGTTTAAGTTTTGATGATTTTTTCCAGTTCGTCCCTACACCTCGCAGTTCAAGACGACATTCCATGGCACTTGTGAGGGCGAAATTTTGCTCCAGAGCTCGCATGTCGTACTTTACTAGCCGTGTGGTGCCCGTTTGGAATAGCTTGCCATGTGACATAGTCCATAAGCCTTCGGTTGACACCTTTAGAACTCTTAAAAGAACTGACACCTTTAAAATTTGTAACCTTGATTTTAGCACTTTTCGCATTTTAGCAATATGACCTACATGTATGTTAGACTTGCCGATTTCGTTTGCTAATTGCTTTGTGTGTTTACTGTTTTTTGTGTAATTTTTTTTATTTGTCTGCTTTTTATGACTTGTTTTTCCCTTTGTGACTAATTTGTTTTATGATTGCGGTGCATGTTAGCAAACGGTGTGCTGTTCTTTGCATCGTAGCTCGGTATGCGTTGTGGCACCGAGTAAATAAATTTGATTTGATTTGATTTGAATTTTCCTATCGGAAAAAATTCTGATACGTCTCTAGTTAACCAAATTTGGCTAAAGTTTGCAAAAATCTCCATTTTTTTCTGAGGGCTGCCGCCCCCAGACCCCTACAACTTTGTGATTTAGTGATGTTGCATTTTAAGGCATTTTGTAAGTGTTACATATATAAACTTGCTAAAATATATAAACTTGCTAAAATATACATTTCACCCCATTACGAAAAATTCCAGTCATCCCCCCCGGCCACCGAAATTTTTTTTTATGTATATACACCGCTGTCTCTTGAAAACATCACGATGCAGCAGTGCAGAGTAGTAACACAGCTTAAGAACGTAGTAAAACGGTAAAATCAGGTAAAAAAGTTTATGCCGTATCCCCCCCCTTTTTGGAGGTCACGGTCCGCCCCTGAGTGTAGCTTAAATTTACGTTTTCAATGCAAATTGTATTCCAAATTTCTAAAAAAGCTTTAGCTTCCTGGGGGCTGCCACCCCCAGACCCCCGCGACCAGGAAAATACCAATATCTTTCAGCATTTCAGCACGCTAAAATGGCCTCAAAAATTTTTTACATGAAATTGATTGCTCGCTACACTTCCCCCCCAGTCGTCGCCCGAGGTAGGGCCCCCTCTTTGAAAATTTCTGGATCCGCGCCTGGTTCAGAAGTAAATTTTCTTTAATTTGATGCCCATATCACAGGAAATTTTTTGCATTGCTCATTTATGTGCCAAATTTTAACTTTCCTCGTTGAGCAAATTTTTTTAAAATAGGAACCGGAATTTTGCGTTTGTACGTAGTACGCACACGCACTTAGTTTCAGCATCATGCAGAAAATAATGCTTTTGCAAATTTTTAAGTATGTTCAAGTAAAACACAGCTGCTAGTGTTTTTTAATCTTCCAAAATCATTAAATACGTGTCATTGCACTGGCTTCTAAAGCTATTTCCGTGAAATTCTATTTTTCTTGCTAAAAAGGCTCACAGGAAGAAAGTGATTGAATGTTTTTAACATGCTTTTTGCACTTTCGATTAACACGCTTTTAACATGTTTTTAACATATTTTAACATGTTATTAACATGGTTTTAACATCTTTTAACATGTTTTTTGAATAGTGTTAAAAACATGTTAAAAAATTTACAGAGATGTTATGTTTACATAACAGATGTTTCATAACACATAACAACATAACTCATGTTTACAGATGAGAAAACTCGTTTAAACGTTTAAGGGGGTAGTGTCGCGAAAGCAGTCGATTTTGCGCGACTGTAAAACTTGCTCAGTAAAATGTTAGAAATTGTTCTTTCTAAATTTTAAAAATCTACCAAAAGGCAAATTATTTTGCCAAGTTTCAGCAAAATTGGTGCAGCATGTACATAGTTTGCAATAATGTCTCAAAGTCGAAAAAATTACGAAAAAAAAACCTATCCACACTCCATTTTTCAGTCACATTTATCAATTTTTCTGTTTAGTTTTCTTACACAGACTGATAGCACATATGTTGTAGTTTATGCACACAAAGTTTAGTGCAGATTACTGTAACGGCTGTGCAGTAATACTAGTTTGAACTGTGAAAGTGTACTTAAACTGTAAAATAGTAACAGCAATAATGGAAAATTGTGGAAAATCTAGACGCTTATTTTCAAATCAGAAGAAAAACGAACCTTTATTTTTTTTTCTTACTTGTCGCAAAAAATTGTGCGTCCACACATGATGTGTACTTCACAAGCTGGCCAATCTGATATCTGGCTTGATTTTTCGAACTTTTATGTACCTATTGTGTGATGTCTGGCTTACTAATGACGATTGGTCCAAGATATTTGTCAATATTGATAGTGTGATGTCTGGCAATAATTATTTGATACCATACAGCGTCGGACTAGCTTCTCATTGCATGTACTACTTCAAAACAAAAAGTTCTGTTTTCACAGCCTATGAGCAAAACTGCTTTCGCGACACTACCCCCTTAAGCGCGTTTTTCGGTTGTAAACGTTTTTTGACTGTTTAAACGTTTAAACGTAAACGCGTTTAAGGTGGTAGTGTCGCCAAAGTAGTTTTGCTCGTAGGATGCAAAATGAGAACTTTTTGCTTGGAAATTGTACGTTCACTGAGAAACTAGTGAAATGCTATATGGTGTCAAATAAATACTGCCAGACATTGGACTACCAATATCTACCAATATTTTTAACCAATCACCATTTGTGAGCCAGACATCATACAATAGAGACATAAAAGTTCAAAAAATCAAACCAGATATTAGATTGGCCAGCTTTTGAAGTACATGTAATGTTTTGACCCACAATTTTTTGCCACAAAATAAGAAAAATGAAAAATGAAGGTTCGTTTTTCTGTTGATTTCAAAATAAGTTAAACTATTGAACACCCATCATGTCAAGTTTTATACAAATCGAACATGAGTTACCGTTTTATTTTTGTCAAAATCGACCGCCCAACGTATATATATGAGTCAATTTCCGAGAAGTTCACAGAGTGGCCGGAGGGGTCAAAAATAGAATTGGCTGATTTTTGCAGAAATCAAAGGTACTTGTGAGACTAGATTTGTGTCTAAATATTTCTTTCTAGAAATTACCCCAAGTCGAGATATGGTCACTTGAATTTTGAGCTATGCCGATTTTTTGGACTGATTTTACGTTCAATTTTTTTCAATTTTAAGGTTTTGAATGATTACGAATTGTAACATTCCTGTGTTTTGTCACATGTAGCACCTATAAATGTAATTTTATGTGCCAAAATATTTTTTACAAATTCTTTGTATTCCTTAGCCATAGCATTACATACATTTTATGCACTAGCTTAAATTAAGGCTACTAAAGAAGGTTTTTATCGTTTTTTATTCAGCTTCAGCATTATCAAAAGGTTCGTCGGTTTCAGAAACATTTTATCGATATGCCTGTCTGGGTTGGGGCGGCGGCGGTTCGCTTCTTTGAAAAAAAAACTGCTGACTTATTGCCAAATTTTATGTGTAACAGTTATAACTATATCTAACAAGCCTAATTTGCGGCAAAACCATTTAGTAAGCATCAAGAATCTACCGTTAAGCACATTGGCAAGAGGCCATCGTAAACCTGTTGGGCAGCTACAAAATAAGTGCCTGAAAAAGCGTATCTTTTGACAGCAACTTAAACTTCAAAATCTGAGACAAGTTTCGGCAATTAGAAGTAGTTAAGCAAGTTATAGGTACCGTTATTTTAACAGTTAATATTAATAAGAAGAGTATGACACTCTTCTGGATCCCAGCTTGGCCGCCGCGGACATGCTGCGACCATTATCTCCCTAAAAAGGCCACAACTGTGGGGGGGGTACCCCCCTACGCGAATGAAGGCATAGCCCTCAACTGTGGGGGCGACCCCCCCACGAATCAGACCATAGGTCTCAAACGTGGGGGGGACCCCCCACAAATGAGGGTATACCCTCAAATGTGGGGGGGGGGACCCCCCCCACGTTTGGTGCAACCTAAAAAATGCCCCGGAGACGCCCCGCTTTTTGAGGTAAAATTTTGTTCCTAGGGGTATTTTGAGGTGCTGTACTCGAATCTGGGGCTCATTTTTGTCACCGCGGACCCAGTCGACCCCCACAGGCTACAGTACCAACTTGGGGTCATTTTTTCAAAAATTGAATTTTTTCATGTTTAAGTGTTATTTTGGGCCCTTGAACACGAATCCGGAGTCCACTTCCGTCTAGGATCCTGTTGGACTCTAATATGTTAGACGGCTCTCTTTTCTATACTACTATTCGCTACACCCTCGAGGCAGCAGATATTTACGAGGCTTTGGCACAGATATGTATGCATGCAGGTACAGTACATTGCAAAAAAAAAGTTTCCAATTCGTTACTGGTAACGAACATTCGTTACCAGAAAAAGACGAAGCTTCGTCCAAAAGGACCAAGGTTTGTCCTAAAAGACGAAGCTTGGTCCAAAAAGACGAACGTTTGTCCAAAAAGACAAAGCTTCGTTACAAGCTACGTTAAAAACTTCGTCTTTTAGGACAAACCTTGGTCCTTTTGGACGAAGCTTCGTCTTTTTCTGGTAACGAATGTTCGTTACCAGTAACGAATTGGAACCTTTTTTTTGCAATGTACTGTACGTAGAATTTTTACGGTAGAAAATTTTTTAACAGTTTTTTGGTGAAAAGCGCATTCTAAGGGATTTTTGTGTTTCTGAATATTCTGATCCTTGGAAGTCCAAATAAGTAAATTTTTGGGTTTTTTCTTTTATTCACCCCACAGTCCGAAATTTGAAATTTACTGAACCGTTTTTCATAATTTTGGCACCGGTTGACTTCTCTTGACATCATAACTTTGAGACAATTACAAAAATTGCCAGTAGGCCACAACGGGTTACCGACTGTAAGTCGGACACTCTATTCTAGCCAGAGGACCTTTTAATCTAGGCGAAGGACCCTCTATTCTGGGTAAAGGACCCTCTATTCTAAACAGAGACTCTTTTTTCTAGGCACAGGACGCTCCATTTTAAGCAGTGGACCCTCCATTCTCAGCAAAAGATACTCCATTCTTGGCACACAACCCCTTATTGTAGACGCGTAGTAAAGTCCAACACGGTGCGAGGCAAAAATGGACTCCAAAGTTCGTGTCCCGCGGATCATACTACACCTAACACTACCAAAATCTCAGTTTCGAAAATTTCACGCCTTAGGATCTCCTAAAGGGGGTACCCTGAGGGGGTCACAGGGGCGCCCAGGAGGGTCCTAGGCAAAAATAGACCTCAGATTTGTCTTCAGGGGCTCAAATTACCCCGAGAAACAGCAAAATCTCAGTTTTGAAAATTTGACCCCTTTACCCCCCTGAGGCATGGTACCCTGAGGAAGGGGGCTTTTCGGGGTCCACGAGGGTTCTAGGCAAAAATGGACCCCGGATTTGTGTTCTACGCCTCAAAATACCCCTAGGAACAAAATTTTACCACAAAAAGTGGCGGCGGGGCGTCTCCGGGGCATTTTTTAGGCTGCACCAAACGTGGGGGGGTCCCCCCCCACATTTGAGGGTATACCTTCATTTGTGGGGGGGTCCCCCCCACGTTTGAGACCTATGGTCTGATTCGTGGGGGGGGGTCCCCCCCACAGTTGAGGGCTATGCCTTCATTCGTGTAGGGGGGTACCCCCCCCACAGTTGTGGCCTTTTTGGGGAGATAAAGGTCGCAGCATGTCCGCGCTGTTAGGCCACAAACGTGGCCAGTGTCATACTCTTGTCATTATGCACTCTTGTTAGTATTAATATTAAAAGTCGCTATTTAAAATACTTTTAATATTAATAATTTTATTAATATTAAATTAAAAATAATTTGGGAATTATATTTATATTAATATTTTATTAAAAATAATTTGGGACTTCTATTTTATTATTATATTAATATTAAATCGAAAATAAATTAGGTACGTTATTTATATTAATATTAAATTAAAAATATTTCAGGAACTCTATTTTAGTTTATTAAAAATAAAAACCCTTAGTAATATTAAAATGCACTGTATTTTTAATATTCTTTTTAATATAGCGTGGCTATTATAGAGCGTTGAACATATTATATGGCATATACTTGCGCAAAAATTGCAAGCTGTATTTATATTAATATTAAAATGAATTTAAATATACTTTTAATATAAATTTTAATACAGCGTAGATATCGAGTTATGTATTTGCACGCACGCAAACAGGGAATGGGTTGGGTGGTAATGGGAGAGTTGCACTCTACACTACTGGAATAATTGTACACAAGGGTCCCCCTTTGGTTTTTGTTGCCCGGCTGGTTTCCAACTGACCAAATTAAGCCTAAAATTTAAAAACAATTAAAAATTTGTTTGGTTAGAAATGGAGCCTTTAGTAAACTTAGGGTCGGTAATGTCATAAAATTTTTGTAATATTTACAGATTTGCTGGCTTCTAAAGTCTGCGTTGCACAAAATTTAATACATAAAACCAAGCCTTTGCAAACCACCCTTGTAAAATCTACCATAAATGTCTTACGTAGGCTATTTTATTGTTGCTACTGTAAGCAAGAGTACGTTAATAGCAAGAGTATAGGGAAGAGCATGACACTATTCCCTATCCTAGCTAATCGGCCGAAATGCTACTCTGGCCCAAATAGCCGTTTTACGCCTTTATTTTTAAAGACAAAATTTTGCCGAAAATAGTTTCCGAGGGGACGGGACACAATTTTTCAAAAAGAAGTGTCCGGAGGGAGTCTAGTTTACTGATGGAATGATTACGTGTAGTCAAGCATAATCACCATTCACCTATAACATGTGTGTGCCCTTTGTGGTCGAGTTGTTATGTAGTTTAGTAGATTTGCAACCATGGCGGTGCACGTTCGATTCCTAGAAGACGACTTTTTGTCAGCCTTTTGTCTTTTGTCAGCTAAATGTCAGCCATTTTCAATTTACGCTCACACAACCATGAACGTAGCAACTCAGTGAATTACAAGGCGTTTTCATTAGGCATGGGCACGTTTAACTGGTTTGAACCGTTTAAACGCGTTTAAACGTTTAAACGGTTTGGAACCGTTTAAACGTTTACGTGTTGAAAAAACGCGGTTTTGGAACCGTTTACCGTTTAGTACGTTTAAACGTTTAACCGCGTTTAAACGTTTAAACGTTTAAACGCTTACATGTATAATCGTTTAGACGATTAAACGCGTTTAAGGGGGTAGTGTCGCGAAAGCAGTTTTGCTCATAGGCTGTGAAAACAGAACTTTTTGTTTTGAAGTAGTACATTCAATGAGAAGCTAGTCCAACACTGTATGGTATCAAATAATTACTGCCAGACATCACACTATCAATATTGACAAATATCTTGGACCAATCGTCATTAGTAAGCCAGACATCACACAATAGGGACATAAAAGTTCGAAAAATCAAGCCAGATATCAGATTGGCCAGCTTGTGAAGTACACATCATGTGTGGACGCACAATTTTTTGCGACAAATAAGAAAAAAGAAAATTGAAGGTTCGTTTTTCTTCTGATTTGAAAATAAGCGTCTAGATTTTCCACAATTTATCATTATTGCTGTTATTATTTTACAGTTTAAGTACACCTTCACAGTTCAAACTAGTATTACTCCACAGCCGCTACAGCAATCTGCACTAAATTTTGTGTGCATAAACTACAACATATGTGCTATTAGTCTACGTAAAAAACTAAACCGAAAAATTGATAAATGTGACTAAAAAATGGAATGTGAATAGGTTTTTTTTCGTCATTTTTCCGACTTTGAGACATTATTGCAAACTATATGCTGCACCAATTTTGCTGAAACTTGGCAAAATAATTTGCCTTTTGGTAGATTTTTAAAATATAGAAAGAAAAATTTCTAACATTTTACTGAACAAGTTTTACAGTCGCGCAAAATCGACTGCTTTCGCGACACTACCCCCTTAAACGCTCACTTGTTTAAACGGTTTAAGGTGGCGCTCTGAATAACCGACTTTGGGCGATACAATTTTTCACGTAAGTTTTCGTTAATTAACTCAAGAAGAAAAGTTGTTCCAAATTAAAATAGCTTTCATTTGATATATATAACGTCAAATTTTGTTCAACTTGAAGTTTTAACCTATGTTTCAATGGGAAAAAATCTTTAATCGATATAAATAAAAATTCTATATGGCTTTTGGTACTTTGTTTAAACAGTTCTATGTAGCTAATTGCTTGTTGCAACTTTTCAAAAAGTCGTTTGTGTAGGCAAACCTTTATAAAAAAATTGCCAAAATACGTTGACCAGCATTGACAAAAATACACTATTTTTTAAACTAATTTTTTTGTCAGCTACTTTTTGGCTTCTGAAACTTTTCTCAACGGATTTTAGTGCAAAAAATTAGCTCTATTTTTTGAAAAATACATATGTGTAGGCAAACTTCAGGTTTCTGAAATTGGGCTATAGCGTACTTTTTTACGCGGCGAGGCCGCCGCGTATATACTATAATGCAAACGTGTGCATCAAGAGCACACGAATGCATCTATTTTAGTGTTAAACTGCTGCTAGGTCAGCAATTAACACTGTTTGTGTGTGTGTGTGTGTGTCGAGATTGTGTGTAGCGATGATCAGCTGCCTGCTCTCAGTGCTGACAAGTTTTGCATGTAGAAAAGAGTATTTTAACAAAACCTGTCGCAACTATGTTCCGTGGAATATTTATTAGCGTGTCGGAAGCAAAAAGTTTTGAACTTATTCCAGAAGACGATATGGCAGCCATATCATGACGTGGTTACTGAGTCCACGATATTGATGTCGTTCACTAACGCTCAATAGCTTGAACTGCCTAGCCCGCATCAACTGACTACCGCATCATGAGCGTTTGCGTTGTTTAGCTGCTGTGAGTCGCAACCACACATGTGCAGCTGCGGAAGTCTGGGGGGGGGGCTGAGCCGTCGACGAGGGGTGGGTGTGTGGAGCAACTTTTCCGGTCGTTTTTACTTCGTGACCCACCACTTTTTGCGCCTGAGCCACCGATATTTGCTTCGTAAGCTACCTTCAGAATATTCTGGGGTGGGGAGCGGACCCGTCTGGGGGGTAGCGAAGTCGGGTTGGGGGGGAGCAATCCCCCCACGCCCATGTATGTTCGCAGCTGCACTGTAACTGCTGTAAAATATACCAAATGTTACTAAAATGGCTATTACGTGTGGTTTTACAATATAGTGATCAATTTTGAACCTAACTTGTGAACCGTAGTCACGTTTCATGTCTTCTGTAGGTTTCGGGATTTTGGCTATTACTAGTGACAGCATTGGCTAAGTTTAACACTGATATGTACCTAGCTGGTCGACAACTTTCTTAAATATTATGTTCAACTAAAAAAATTTAAGTGCCGCGTTTTATATTCGCAGAATATCCTCAGCACTGCAAGCAAGTCGCAACGCAATCTATCTGAAATAAGTTTAACCTTACTCGCAAAACGTGCTTGTTTAAGATTACTGTCAGCTGCGAAACCCGATCCGCATGAAACTTCGCAGACTGTTAGAGCAGATGTGAATGGAGGCGCCGAACTTCAATTTTGATTTTGGAATCCTAAGGCAGTGTTAACGTTAAAGTGCCAAAGTGTGGAGTGTGTTTCACACGTGTTCTAGCGTAACTTTGGATCTGTCACATGAAAACTAGGCATGGGCACGTTTATAAAAATCTGTAAACGTTTAAACGCTCGCGTTTACAGATGAGAAAACGCGTTTAAACGTTTAAACGCGTTTTCCGGTTGTAAACTTTTTTGACCGTTTAAACGTTTAAACGTGAACTCGTTTAAATGTTTAAACGTTTACACGTTTAAATGCGTTTAAGGGGGTAGTGTCGCGAAAGCAGTCGATTTTGCGCGACTATAAAACTTTTTCAGTGAAAGATAGGTGATTGTTCTTTATATAATTTAAAAATATGTTTTAAGGCAAATATTTTTGCCAAGTTTCAGCAAAATTGATGCAGCATACAGTTGGCAGTGAGGTCGCAAAGTCGGAAAAATGACGTTTTAAAAACCTATTCACATTCGATAATTTCGTCACAATTAAAAAACTTTTTGTTTAGATTTTTTACACAAAGTAAAAGCACATATGCTCTAATTTATGCACACGAAATTTAGTGCAAATTGCTTGAGTGGTTGTGGAGTAATGCATGTTTGAACTGTGAAACTGTGCGTAACCTATAAAGATCTCACAGCAATAATGATAATTTGTAAAAAATTTAGACATTAATTTTGAAATCAAAAGAAAAACGAACCTTCATTTTTCATTTTTCTTATTTGTGGCAAAAAATTGTGCGTCAAAACATTACATGTACTTCAGAAGCTGGCCAATCTGATATCTGGCTTCATTTTTTGAACTTTTATGTCTCTATTGTGTGAAGTCTGGCTCACAATGGTGATTGGTTAAAAATATTGGTAGATATTGGTAGTTTAGTGCTCGGCAGTATTTATTTGACACCTTATGGCATTTCACTAGTTTCTCAGTGAACGTACAATTTCAAAGCAAAATGTTCTCATTTTGCAGGCTATGAGCAAAACTGCTTTGGCGACACTACCACCTTAAACGTTTAAACGGTCAAAAAAAGTTTACAACCGGAAAACGCGTTTAAACGTTTAAACGCGTTTTCTCATCTGTAAACGCGAGCGTTTAAACGTTTACAGATTTTTGTAAACGTGCCCATGCCTAGTTTTCATGTGACAGATGCAAAGTTACGCTAGAACACGTGTGAAACACACTCCACACTTTGGCACTTTAACGTTAACACTGCCTTAGGATTCCAAAATCAAAATTGAAGACCTGTTGGGCTGTGGCCCAACAGGAAAAACTACACATAGGATTTCACAAACTGTCGCGTATTTCTTTCAAAAACAAATGTGTAATACCAGGACCAGCGCAGCATCAAAAGCACAGTTGGAACTTTAAAGTCTACAAGACAGAAAATTACACTCATGGCGGGCAAGCGATTATCCAAAAGCCGGCAAATTTTGAAATTTTACACACACTTTTGGCATTACTGACCGTAAATTTACTAAAACTGATGTTTTTGAGCAAAGAATTAATGCCTAATTTGGTCAATTGTAGACCTGCTGGGCAATAAAAACAACAAGCAGCAATTTTATGCAAAATTTACTGAGTTCTGCTCCATGGCTATGTCAGCCTTGCAGTCTGCCAGCGGTAGTAATTTTGAGTGCAAAATATAATCGGTAGAATAGACATCAACTGGAAGAATTCCCTTCAAAAGAAGTTTAACCTGTCGCACACATTTATTTCAACATTTGAAAAGGTTTTTGATACTCATGCAACACTGTTTGTAAATTATAAGTTTTCTCATTTAAATGACAGCATTAAAATTCATAAACAATTGAATCATGAACAGGTGTTTCAAATTTTATGGTTAGTACTTGCCTTTGAGAATAACATTAATTCTTTTTTCCTACGGAAGGAAGGAAGTAGTTTGTAACCATTTTTTACCACTTGCCCGCAATCACTGGGTTTGCCAACTTTGACCAGAAGAGTAAACGAAGTGATTTTTTACCATGCGGACTCTCATTTGTCGAAAATTGCATTCACTTTCACACGCTTGACGTGCCTATGTATGTACTTCCCTCAGGGACACTGGCGGTCCCAGACTTCGATTTCGGGGGGGGCGGAGGTCTGAAGAAATTTTTTGACTTTTTATAATAGCATTTTTCAGCTTTACGCTAAATTGTTATAGTCGCAGCCATATCAAGGTCAATGAATTGAGTCTGTTTGTAGTAAAAACCAGTGGTGTACCCAGAAAAAAATGGAGAATTTTTCAATTTTTAGGTTGAATTTGGTCAACTGGAGACGTATCAGAAATTTTTCTCCGACAGGAAAATAAAACACATGATGGGAATGTGACATGAGACAGAAGACAGTGTATTACACAACTAAATGCAGCATAATATGCTCGTGTAGACATGCAAATGCAGCATAATGTACTCATGTATACATGCATAAGCTTTGATGAAAGATAATAGCAAGGAATAGTAAGCCACAGAGTTGCAGGGGTCTGGGGGCGGCAGCCCCCAGGAAAAAATTTGGGGAAATTTTAGATTTTTAGGCCAAATTTGGTCAATTGGGGACGCATCAGAAAAATTTTCCGACCGGACCATAAAAACCAAAGGGGGGACCCTTGTGTAAAATTTCAGTCAAAAGAAATTTCGGGGAGGGCGGCCGCCCCCCCCGCCCCCCCCCCCCTGGGACCGCCCCTGCTCAGGGACCCAGCTCAGTTCCGTATGTACCCCTCGAACTCGACAGTTTGCTTCCAGAATTGCTCAGCTGTATATATACATATATGTTCATTTGACTTAAAAATTAGCCCCAAGGCACGATTTCTGACTTACCCAGTACCCACCCAATACAACAACAAAATTACCCGCGGGCTAAAAATACTAGCCCTACTGACCCAACACTACCCGACTCGACTCCAGTCCCAAGCATGCAACGTCTCATTCGGTGCACTGCGTTAAAAAAGTTTGTCTCAAGTCTGAGCTTGAGCTAAACTTCAGTTAAGTTGAATTACATACATAATTTGGGACAGTATGTCAGTCAGTCCCTATCCTAGCTAATAGGCCGGAACGATGCATGCTGAAATAGTTAAGGGGGGGCGAGCCAGGTCAAAAATCAAAGCTATCCAATTTTGCTTTTTTTCACATATGTTACTCCTCCAAGGCACTTCTACCTCAGATAAGAACAATTAAGCTTGAAGGTGCACTTTTGGTTCAGTGCGTTTGTCAGTGTATTTACATAGGCAAGAGTGCGTACAAACGCCTAAAAGTAGCCCTTAATTGGACAGTTCTAACCCAAACCACATCAAGCCAATCAGGCTGAAACTTGGCATAGTAGTAGCCCACATATGTAAGCGCAAAATCGTGTGATCCAGATTTTTGATATGTATTTTCAATTTTAAAATCGAGGGCGAAAGGTTAAAAAATGGCCGTTTTTTAAGGCCACCAAATTTGAGTGATTTCACATTTGGCGTCACAGCTCAGGCCATGGGCAAAAATTTTAAAAAATGAATCATAGAGGTTGAGATATGACTTTAGGTTATCGAATCATGTGACAAATCAGCTTCGTTAGTGGTAAAAATTTCGAGTATAGGGACGCTTTGCAACCACAAAATACTTTTTTTCGCGCCTATGATTTACACGTAAAATTGAAAATTTATGAGCCCCTAGTAAAAAAATTGGCAAAAATATTGGTTCCAGTTTGTAACATCTGCGATGCGCCTTCCCTGGGGCTAGACTGTGTGCAAATTTGAAGCGAATCGGAGAACCTAAAAATTTCACTGATACAGGTAGCCCCCACCCCTTGAGGCTTGATTTCAACGCCAGCCCCCAAACTCGGCACCTCCCTCGTTTAAAAAATACCACCAAGCCCAGATTGCAGTAAAGCTGGTTTAGATACGACATCCTCAGATAAAATGATTTGGCGCAGACCACTGATTGTCTTCATGTCTGTTGGATTAAGTTAGCGTGCATGATACCTTTGCAAGGTTTTATAATTTGCTAGAACCTTTGAACCTTTTAGGTGCTAACATAATGTATGTATGCATGTACTTGTTTTTAACAATTCTTGAATTAATTTAATTCAACACCTTCTGACACCAGAACTGTCTGCCAATGAAACTTTTCTTTTTGTGTTTTGAAAAACAAAATAAACACATCTTGCCATCTCGGTGCTACCGTAACCCAAAAAGTCAGCAACAACAAAAGAAGCTGGTAGACTGGCCACCAGCTCACACACAACAGTCTTTTTACAGAGAAACACACACACAATTTTGCCTACGTAAATACACGCAAAACGTGTATTTTACGTAGGGCAAAATAAATGTAAAGTCCTGTCGCTACTGAGGTAGCGACAGGAAAAAGGGTGACCCTATTGTACAGATCCAGTCGGAAAAACTTGGGGAGTGTAACTTATTTATATAGTCTCGAATCGCATATAGAGTCAAATAAAGTCAAATGGCGTTTATTTGAGACGGCGCATAACTGATTTGGTCAAACTAGTCTAAGTGGTCGGTCTAAGCGTCAACTAGTGGAGCAAACTCCAGACTTGTAGTTAAACAATCAGTGCTGTTGTGATACAAAAATTTACCCAATTACGTGCCCTACATTATTTCACTGCCATTTGAGACAAAATCTTACAACGGTGCCATACTTAGTGCATAGTTTTATTTACTATAACTATCCATTTCCAATTTATAATTTTATTGTTACATTCGTTAAGCAGCTGGGTCACTTTACGACAGACATCATCGTTGGTGTTGCAGTTTGTGATCCTTATTATAAATTTTTCTATCTGTAAATTTTATTTATTTATTAACCTCTCATATCGGACTCTTGACTTGACGTGGACGCTGTCTTTGAAAAACCTTTAGGCATTTTTTTGCGCTGTCTACTAAAGGTCTCAGGGTTTGATGATGTTCGAGTGTTCTGGCTTCCTGAGGGAGTAATTGACCTTGAAGTTTTACTGTCTTGTTTCTTTCTGGGTGATTGGCTTGAAGTTTCAGGTTGTAAGCATAACGGCATGTTAACTGCAGTCATTGACGCACCTAGTCTGCGGGTTGCCGATCTGTCCAGCGATTGACGTGATCTAGCTGCAATTTTGCAAATCTCCTTTTTGGCGTATAGATCAGTTTTAGCAGGTTGAGTTGTAGCTATTCGGCACAGATCTTGTAGCTGGCCGACTAGATCTCCAAATTCTTGCGTATAAAAGCTGGCATGAGTATAGTTCATTTTTGCTAATTGTCTGGCCTGGGTGGCTGATAAATGGCTGATGTTAACTTTTGCCAAACGTCGCATTCCAATGTATGTCACTGTATACCGTAAGAGAATGTCGATTATTTCGATAACGGAAACAGCCGCGAGCGCCACATACAGACCCATTGTACCCCCGCAGTCGGCTAAAAAAAGAATTAAAATTGATTTGTTTATTTCTTTGTGCAGCAATGCACTTCTGCTAGCATCTGACAAAAGTACTGTACCATAGTAGGTTCTAGTGTCAAGTTTCTCAAAATTTCAAACCTTCGTGTGTCTGCGTAAAACTTAAATTCCAATTCCTAAAATGGATCAAACGGATTAGATTAAAATACGTTTTGTTAATAACTCCTGACATCGACTATGAATTTGCATACAATTTGCTACAGCAATTGTATGTAACAATTTCCGCTTGTGCACTAAACTTTGTACGTTTATCTCACCATTGAGATTGGTCATCAGGCAACTAAATTTTAATTTAATCCGTTTAATCCATTCTAGGAATTAGCTCTTAGCAACCTAGTAACAAATTGACAATGAAAGTAACAACTTTCAGGCTGAAAAAACGGCGTTATTTGTCACGACAGTTATGTACATAGCTACAAGACAACTAACTTAGCACAGATCGATTTGCCATGCATCTTTTTCAAAGACCTCAGAGAAACAGCTATCCGGCTATTTCTGGCAATACCCAACTATTATACAGCATTTTTTATAATTAGCAGAATAATTATATAATTTATATATAATTAGTTTTACTAACAGAACAGATTAATATAGAATAGAGCGCAGATAACTTTTAAATACTATTGACTGTTACGTGTATACCATAACGGCTGTATACCATCACGGCTGTAATACTATCACGGATACTATTAGCAGATGTATACTATTAGCAGAAAAGGCACCGACACCGTTAGCTATTTTTGCCTTACCTACTATTTGCTAGTAGCTTTAGTTTACAACATCATAAATTATTTAAAACTCAAGTTACCCAAAAGAGTCCAAATGTCGTATACAGGTTCTTCCTCTGTAATCTCTTCTGCTATTTCATCGAATTTGATGCGAATTACTGCAACATTTTCACTGAAAGTAGCGAAAAATGGCTGTCGAAGTAGTTAAAATTCTATTTATGAAGTTGGTTTTCACAAAATTATAAATATAAACCATCTTAAATTCGACTTCAAGTTTCCCCTCCAGCGCCTTTTTTTGGCACTTTTTTGGCCATTCAAAGCGGGAATGGTGGATTGAAGGGGGTGCCTGCTGTCTAAAGGGGGGGGGGGGTGCCGACCCTCATGAGGTGTCTTTACGAGCATTTAAACCAATGTCGTAAAGTACATACATGTCAGATGTAGTAATATGTCAGATAGTTTGAATAGTATTAGTCAGGCTAGGGTAAATAAACTTTCATGCGTGGGTATGTACCTGCAAATGTATGAGCAAAACTGTACATAGCTACAGTAAAGCACAAATGAAACTTAATCTTGTACATGCAAAAAATAACCTTAAAAAAGCATTGGTGTCGGTGGTATCACGATCATATTCATTTGCCATATCGATTAACTGTCTGAGAACTCTTGTGAGCGAATTTGAATTATCTTCGTATTCTCTATAAAGTGTTTCTGGGTCAAGGTTTTCCAAGCATTGCTTCATTCGGTCAACAGCAGACGTTTTCGCTTGCTGTCCAAACATCTTTTCAATTACGTCCCCATCGTTTCCATAGTTTTTAACCAAATTTTCAGCCTTGGCACGATAAGTATAGAACTGTTTGAATACTTTTTTCCATTGAAAGGTCTTTTTGAAGTCTAGTTCCACCAAACTATCAGTAACCTAAAAGAATAATGTGGGTACATTTTGTACTGGCGGGCAACCCAGGTCAATAATAAAGGTTGTCCCTGTTATGTTATTTTTTACATATGTTAGGTACTTCACCGTTATACTTACAGCAGATGAGATTAAACAAGCTTAAAGGGGGAATTTTGGTTCAGTGCATTTAAGGGGGTAATTTTAGGTGTTTTTTTAAACTACCATAACTGCACTTAACCTCAATGAAAACTAGAGCGGTCTTTTTTACATTTTTTTACACCTTCTAGCTTTAAAAAGCCTATATTTAAAAGCAGATTATTTTTTGCAATTTTACTGCTGCAATCATTTGAACCCCATCAGCGGTTTTTTTGACTAGTTTTTGCGCCACAGTTATGAAACTCAAGATCAGCCAACAACTACTAAACTTTTGCAGTTATGCACTGACATAATATCCCCACCCGTTTTTTTGATATAGTTGATAAGTCGTTTCTACGTTGAGAAAATTACATTTTCGTGCAAAAATCACGTAATTTGACTTTTCTCTAAAATTTTCAAAAGCCCATAACACCGACTCTACAAACCATTTTTAGAAAAGGAAAAAAACGGGTGGGGATATTTTCCTAAAGATAATGTGGTTGAGGTTACGAAGCCGTAGTCCGTTTTTAGCTTGAGTTCTGTGGGCGCAAAAATTACACTGAAATGTCAAAAACCACGAAAACGACATTACCCCTTTAAACTGCCAAAAAAACCTAAACTTGAACAATAAAAAACTTAAACAGACTTACTACTATGTATTACAGACTATTTAAACAGCTCTTACTTAAATAGACCTAGCGCCCACCACTAGAACATACAAAAGAACAACCGAACATAATCTATGACCACAGATATGCATGCGGGGTCTGGGGGGCAATCTCCCCAAATTTGAAATTGCGGGACAAGCCCTCTTCATATTTGACCCATCGGAACAAGTTCTCTAACTTAATGCTAAAAAAGCTCTTGGTGCTAAAAGACTAGAAAGAAAGCTAGAAAATTCAAAATTCGTCCCAGATCGCTGTAAAATGTTTGAAAAATGAGCGTAAAGCTAAAAAATAGCGAAAAAATCCAGATTTTGCAAAAATATCTATTTCTGGGCAAAAATTGGAGTATTTTGCTTTGTTATGAGTTCGAATTGACGTAACGCCAAGCCCCTCTCCCAAAAAAATTTAGAAAAATGCGAACAAGCTCTCGCCGAGACTGAGACCCCTTTGTACATGCATGACTATGACCCAGGTTTTCGACATGCTTTTTACAATTTGCAGTCAAATTCTAATTGTGAAACTTTCGTTTTTTTGCTTCACCGAATTTCATTGACTTTTGGCATTGAAAGATGGGTTCAGTGCATTTACACTGCCAAAAAATACCTAAACATAAACAATAAAAAATTTGAACTCGCCCCCCCCCATACCCTTTTCAGAAAAAATCAGGACAGGAATCGAACCTGTGCCGTCTGCTACAGTCTGGAGTATGACAGACGTGCAGACCCCTACACCACTCTGGCCAACGACTAAATTAAGAATGACTAAAAGGTATTTTTATTTTTAGGTTTTTAGGTTTTTAGGTTTTTTAGGTTTTCTAACTGCCTTTATAAACCCCAGTAGAATTTCTAATACACTTTACTACGCGGCCGTCAATGCAATTTGCAAGACCCGCCTTCTACGCTGTCCGCTGCTACTTTACAGCATTACCACTGTCGCAATAAGAAAAGTTTGAAATAAAAATTTAGGGTGAAGGAAAGCTTGCCGGCTGCAAAAGTCTGTTATGTTGAGCCCATATTTTGGATGTGACATTGAATATTCAGGAGTCCTTAGTCAAACATTGGTATCAGTTTTGGCGTCAGTTTTCTACATATGCGTTTTGCCTGTGCGCTGGCTACATTTTGTGCAAATTTGAAAAAAAAAACAGAGTGAAATTTTTTACTTATACCTGACCTTTCATGCACACTTGGTACTTTGGGCTCCCCACGTGATGGATGCCTCATTTAGGTTTCAACAGCTACATAGCTTTATTATAACTAGCTTATTTGCCAACTGAAATTTCATAGTTTCTAAACTTGTTATCATAACTATTTGATAAACGCGGTTGAATTTTTTGAAACTAAAGTTAAAAACCACAAAATATATATATATATATATATATATATATATATATATATATATATATATATATATATATATATATATATATAAAAAATATATATATATATATATATATATATATATATATATATATATATATATATATATATATATATATATATATCACTAAAAAGTGTAGTTCTAAGCTTTCAATTGGTGCAATAAACGACTGCGTATAACTGACATCACAAGCGAGAATGATAAATGGTCATAATGATAGAAGTCGAATTCTCAGATCGCTCTAAATCTGCAGGGTTTACACAAGCCTCAATCTACACGGCACAAAAAATGCTTTCATCAAACGTTAGATTTTATGTGACGTTTTTGTGCAGCATTTGGGTAAAGAAACTAATTAGCGAGATGGAAAGTAGCTAACTGAGGTAATATGGATATTATTCAGAATCTATCTATTGACTTCTGCTATTTTAACTAACTAAACACAACACCAAATTTGGCACTCATTTTGTCCCCATGATTAAGAAATACCTTTAGTTCTTCCTCAAGGCGAAACGCATTCCGAGAAATGTAATTTGATACAGTCGAAAAATCCGACTTTTCATTCAAATAATCTTGGATGATACGATACAGGTTGAATAACACAGTCTCTTTTTGCCACCTTTTTTCCCTTTGCGGTTTCGTCATAATCGTATGTATAGATGTCAGTAGCTGCATCACAGAAAACAACGGAGAAATCATTATAGGCAACAACTGTCTGAGATTCGCTGTTTTGTTAGAAAAATTATATAAACTTTTAAACAATAAAGGGTCGCTATCACAGGCCGGACATTTGCCAGTGTTTGCCATAGTGTCATAGTCTCTTTCAGAAGATTTGATAGAGTTGTACAAAAGTAAACCATTATGATTGTATCGCTGTGTCATTCCTGTTGTCACTAAAACTTGTTCGACTTCGCCCATTTTCTGATCCATTGACCAAAGTCTCAAACAGTGAGGTGAGCTCAAGAATCGGAGCAAAATGTGATAGTCTTGGAATATAGAAGAAGAATTGGAATCGCAGTTGCCTTTGTAATGTTTCATGTAACAGTTCTCCACAGTTGTGAAGCTGGGGTAATAGTTTTTTTTCAAAATCCACAGTTTTATTCGTGTTGCCCGTACAATTTCGTAAATTTCATTTTTGTTCTTTAATGTTTCACGATATGGTTCTGGAATTCTGAATAAACTGTTGAAAAATATACCGTCTTTTCTTCGCCAATTTGTATAAATTTTTTGACTTCGAAAATCGTCTTCTATGCTTTCGTAGAACTCTAATAGTGTGACTGTATTTGGACTGGTATTCACACTGTTTCTAATGTAATTTATTAGCAAACGATTAACAAGACTAATTCTAATCGGATGGTCAAAAAACTGCACTATTTTGTAAAAGTCGGCCCTTATCCGCCTAATGTATTCAAGAAGAGAGCTCGTTGTAGTCTCTATTTTTTCGAGCGCAATAGTTGGAATTGGTAATTCTGGTTCGAATGCTTTCGTAACATTACAGGGTTTAGCTGAGTTGATGTTTTTAAATATTATGTCCTTCTGCTGAGATCGTAATTTGAACAGTGATATATATTGAGAAAGCAGACTGCCGGTGCTTTTGTTGTAGTTTGGAACATAACGTTGAGTAATTCCGTACGCACGAGCAGCATTGTTCAAAACTTCAGTGTTGTTAATCTTTCCGTTTAGCGTCCTCATGAAATCACTCGTAAATTTTGATCTGACTACCGTGTGCTCAAAAAAGATCACATTTGCAGAGCGGTGAGTGCACTCGTATTCTGGAGAGTTTGTTTCTGAAATAAGTATATGATAAACAAGCTCGTTTGCTGAATGAGAAGTTACTAATGTGTCAGAGTGTCAATATTCCACAGGAAATATTAAACGCGGCCGTAACTGTTCAATACTAAGAATTCTAACATCACCGTCGTTACAGATAACAGTGTTGAGTTAACAGTGAAAATAATTTTAGCACTCATTTCAGTCGGTGTTTGTATGCAGCACATTACATGACAATAAACACTCGAACACGTCTTATTTTGCAGAAAAAAATTACATAATGATTTCAAGTTTATGAAAAAACTGAATTCTAAATTTTTTTAGTCCGCAAGCTCAAAAATGAGCAGTTTGAAGCCAATATGACTAAAAAAATCCAACTAGACTGAAATCGGTTTCAGATTTGCAATTCAGCATTGCCTGATTAAGGGTACTATTTTACTTCAAATAGGCTACAGATATTTAAAATTAAAACACCTCATGTTTATAGACTAGTTTGTCGATTTGTCAAGTAAGAATAACGTTTTGATAATCCCAAAAATAGACTGAAAGTTTCTGGAATTAAGTGTGACGTTGTATTAATTTGCGTATTGATAAAAAAACAATCAATCAAAAAATTGAAAACTCCGCCCGTTCAGGATTTTAACCTGAGATATTTCACTCCGAAAGCGCGAATTATAGCACTTGACCACGAAACCAAATTGGGTGACAATGGAAAACCTTAAAATTAGTTGCATGATCACTACATCGCTGGAAGTAACCGTAATTATGTACATATCTTGCTTATAAATTTTGTTATCTTAAAAAAATAACAGTTAGAGCAAGAATTTTTATGAGTCAAACCTATTAGCATGAACCTTTGTGATAATGACAACAATCTTGGAGCAAAATTACATAGCCCGGTGGTCTCAGTTGGTAGTGCTGCGTGCATCTACAGAGACTCTGATTAATGATCAGAATGTTAGTGGTTTAATTCCGTCTCGGAGCTGGATGTTTTGCAGTTTGCGGCATTTTCAGATCATGAGAATTCTGCCAAATTACATGATTGTGACAGAGCGGAGGGGTCCCTACCCTTCGCTAGAAATTTGATCCAGACAAAATAACGTAGGAATCAGAGAATCTGATTATCATATATACGCGGCCCCTGAGACCCCTATTCACGTCAATGCCACACCCGTATTAACACTTTTGACGACAGCCTGTAATCATCTCATATGCAACCAAATTGTACTGTAAGTCAAATTGGAACTGAATTTAAAAAAATTATCGGGAAAAGTTTATCGTCAAACACTGCTTGACGTCCTGAAATAGTCGAACTCGTTTAAACTAGAAACTCACTAGTCTAAATAAATATATAATTATCTATTAATCAAACAAGACTAGGCGTCTAGTTTAGACTAGCTTGAACAATTCTACAACGTAAGTTAAAGCAATGTTTGACGGTTGTTTGTAAACTATGTAGTGTCATACTCTTGCGTTTGTCAAGAGCTGTCAATTGATGAGTGTAAGTGTTACGATGTAGAGTGCACTCAGGGATTTATACGCACTGTTACATGAAGCGCCAAGTGCATGAACGAGTGCGCGCAGTGCACGGGTTTAGGCACGTGGGCGTTAATATCAATCTACGAACTTTTCAGTAAAAGGTTCTATGTAGTTTTTGTTTTCTGAGTTAGATAGAGCAAAAATTGAGGTTTCATTTGGCAAAAAATATCCATAAGAGATACTGCCGCTTCTTAGCCAGGACCCAATTTTTAACATGTTTTTTAGCTTCATTTTTAGCTAACCCGTCAAAAAGCATGCCGCTTGTAAGCACTTTTTCGAAAACTAGAAGTCTATCTTTAACGTGCGTTTTTGACCCCATGTTTTTGCAGGTTTGGAGCAACTTCTCCTAGAAAGTATATAGTTTATACGCCACCATGTACTACGCCAGTAACCTATCTTTAACGATCGTTTTTACGAGGCGGCCTCAGCCGCCGCGTATATACTATAGTGCAAACGTGTGCGTCAAGAGCACACAAATGCACCTATTCTAGTGTTAAACTGCTGCTAGGTCAGCAATTAACACTGTTTGTGTGAGCGTGTGTGTATAGATCGTGTGTGTACGTATGATTAACTGCCTGCTCAGTGCTCTTATTTACAGTGCTCAGTGCTAACAACCTTTGCTTGCATAAAACAGTTATTTAACAAAACCTGTCGCAGCTATGTTTCGTGGAATGTTCATTAGTGGGTCGGAAGTAAGAAAATTTGAACTAGTCCAGAGGACATGGCAACGTTGCCCAGTGGCGGTTACGGAGTCCAACTATGGAGTATGGACGCCGTTCGCTATAAAACAACAGCTGAGCCGGCCTAGCGTACATCAGCTGACTAGCACACGATGAGCGTGTGAGTGTTTAGCTGCTGTAAAATGTGAGCTGTTACTCGTAGAAAATGGCTATTATGTACGATTTTGCAGTACAATGCTCAATTTCGAACTTAAACTTTCTACGTTGCATCTCTTGACGTAGTTAATCAAGATTTAAGCAAAATTGACCCTCCATAAATTTTTTCTGATGGAGACATTTTTGGTTATTACTGGTGACACTGTTGGCTAAAGTTTAACACTGATAGTACTTGGCAAGTTTTTTAAATATGCTCGCTTCGAAAATTTTTAAGTGCCGCGTTTGATATTCGAAGAATATCCTCAGCACTGCAAGCAACTCGCAACGCAGTCTATCTAAAAATTTTAACCTTACTCGCAAAACGTGCTTGTTTTGCCAACTTTAGAACTTATAGAGCTACTTCTCCTAAAAAGCATGCCGCTCCTAAACCACAAAATATGACGATTGCAGCTTATATTTATAACACATTAGTGCGGATACGTTGTTATTAATTGACCTTGGTCATATTTTTGTCAATTTCAACATGATTTTTTTATTTTGTAGTATATGTGTCTATCTTTAAATTTAATTAAGTTTAATATTATTTTCCAATTCATTTTGTAAGCACTTATTAATTTTAATTTTTGTTTCACTTAGATGTTTAGTAATAATTAGCATAGTTTTTAACATAGACTAATAAGTAGGTACTATTTAACGTAATCTTTTACGTCATCAACATTAAGTTCATGATAATTTTTCAAAACAGTGTGAATTTTGTTCTCGATATTTCAGGCGCTATGCTCTTAATAAACATAAATAATTTTGCATCTCCATTTCTACTTATCCATTTGAATCATCTACCTCAAACGACCAACACACATCACCACATTGCTATCCCGAACAACAAACGATTGCTTTCGTCAATCATCTATCTCAGCACTGCCATAACGTTAGACGCTTGAAGCTCGAATGTAAGAAGACCTATGAATTTTGTATAAATGCTCGATAAAACCACTCTTAGATTTGCTAACATCTTACCTAAATGAACTATTCATGTTCAAGTTTGACTTGGTTTTAAAAGTTATTTTTGTAAAAGCTACTGACATGGAAGATACAATATCCTGCTATTTTCACAGCAAAACCAGGAAGTGTCATCGTTTGATCAGATTGATACTAGTGTGTTGGATGCTTTCAAAAGCCTGCTTCTATATGGTGGATGGCATGTACATTGAAAATTCTACAAACTGTGAAAAAATTCAACTCTATTAAAGAAACTAAAATCAGCATTGATGAGAAAAAAGTGCAATACAATGAAACTGGTTATGTACACTGTTATCCTTACTGGGGATTTATTATTTTTGTGAAACAGTGTTGTTATATTTGCCTTTCGTTATGTGGCATAATTATGCAAAACTTCGTATACGTACTCACTTTGAAAATAATCCTGGTCATGATTATTTTCAATAATCAACAAAGTACTTTTACAAAATTTTTGTAGAGCAGCTATTTTTGTTACAATAATACAACATGTTTAATATCCCACAGCGAACTTTTGCTACCTTTAATGAGAATTTACTTTTGTTTAAGCACTTCCTCTTTTGCAATCACGGTATAATGTACTACAAAGTATTACAGAATTGGTCAGAAACAGCAACACATTATTTCGCGTATTTTACCGATTAATCATTACGTTTGTAAATTTTTTCTATTGGGCTTCTTTCTATTTAATGGTCTGCTGATTGCGTTGATCGTGAACATGGTTTTGTATTAAAAAATGCAGAAAATAAAAGTTGCTATAACTCATTATATGTGTGACTTAACTGGGTGACTCATCTTGATGAATCATCTTGGTGAGTCATATGGGTGACTCATCTTGGTGAGTCATATGGGTGACTTATCTGGTTGTGTCAGACCCTAAACTTTTTGTTTTTCATGTTCTCATACCATTTTTATCACCGTTTTAAATGACTGTAGCAGTGGAAAATATAAATGGCAACTTACCTATTACATCAGCAACGCAAATTAATAAATCGTATAGTGTACATAATTTGTAATTTGATTTCATTGTTTTCGTTAATGTAATATTTAAATAGCAATTACACTTTTCTGATACACTTCTTATATAAAAATCAGTGGCACAATTTTCCGCTGATTGAGCTTGTTCGCTTGTTCGTGTGGTATACATCGCCTGAAATAAGTTTTATAGTTAGTGATTTTAACTCGCCTGGATAAATATGCCTACTATTAGCTTACGCAATAAATACTTCAAGGCGTAAACTGAATATTGCTTCAAATCTATGCAAGTAGGTTATAAAAACCGTTTAAATTTTTGTCAAACTTTAAACTTTGTGTCACACGGCAGTAAAAGCAGCACGAAAAATACCTTGTTTGTCTTAAACTGCCTATGTAAATAGCGTTTCTTTTAAACAGAAATTCGCACTTTTAAGTATTTGTTTTAAATGAAATCAACTGTCGCCGCATACTAATGCAACCTCTTGCCAGCACGTGAACTTGTTACTGCTTTGTGTTAAGCTCGATTCATACTTACAGCCGTATGTCCAGTAAGCCTGCAGAATGACGTCACTAGCAGCCTAGTGCAAGGGATCAGCCAGCGCATGTGAAGTCATTATTTAGTCATTTTGTCGGCTGAACGGACATACGGCTGTAAGTAGGAATCAAGCCATACTGTTACTACTGAACCTAATAAGTTGATATTAATTTATCGCTTTACTTTAGCATAAGTTAAAGAAATCGACGTTATTGTTCCAGGCACAGCAACTGCTTCGTTTGTTTGAACCTTGTTACTAGTTTTTGACAAAGCAATCTAAATTACAAAAAATATAAAAGAAATAGAGTAAGCTCACTTACTTCAAGTTTGAAAGGTTAACTATCCATGTTTTGTTAGGTACTATTCAAAATAAAATGAAACCTTGTCGTATATTTTTTTGGCTCTGCAACATTCGTGAAAAATTCTTTCAAGTGTTTTGTTATTAATTTAAAGCAGAGTGTTTTCGTTGCGTTTTACGTACAAATAATTTTTAGAATTAAAGACCTATTTTAGTTCAAACCTAAACATCTTCACATTACTTTAATTTTATCTCAATTATATATATCAGTCTATCAATTATTTTATCATGTTTACGATTTAGTCACATTCAGCAAGCGACTTACGGGCAGCGACCTCTTTAAATAGTTTCCAGAAAACTGTTCGTAAAATGCGGCATTGAATGTTATGGTTAAATCGTCTGCTATACCTGCAAAAATTTACGATTGGGTACCGTAGTGCATGCCGGTTCGTAGTGCAAGTTCTAATTTCCAATTTAAATATTTAGATTCTTTGTGCAAGCCATAGGTCCTTAGTGCAAGCCACAAGTTCTTAGCGCAAGTCGGTATTTTTTTGTTATTGTAATAATATATACATGTCGAAAGTAAAGACACCACATATTTCATTCATAACACAGGTGGGTGTTAGATCATAAGTTAGAAAGGATTTTCATTCAAAACAGGGTCCTACAACACTATGGTCATAAAACTGAAACTAAAACATTTCAAATGAAAATGCCTCCGACGCGTCGGCCGACACCAAAATTTCCGACGCGTCGGATGACGTCATCCGAGGCGTCGGGTGAT
>JASANF010020713.1:0-47904 GCA_030248245.1 Trissonchulus sp. WLG1_4 | reverse complement strand
TTCTAATCGTGTTTAAATGGTGTCAGATTATTGTTTACAATTTTTTAAAATTAAAAAGCAAAGGCTCTTTGACACGCTTCTAGCCAAAAAATTGGCCCAATTCGCCTTAAAAGTCCAGAATCTTCTAGTTAAATTCAAACTTGGCCTTATTTAGGCTTGGGCTTAGGCTTAGGCTTAGGGCTTAGGCTTAGTATGGTGGATTAGGCTTAGGCTTAGTATCAGGCTTAGGCTTAGGCTTAGGTTCAGGCTTAGGCTTAGGCTCAGGCTTAGGCAATAGAAAATCGAAATTTTCAGAAAAAATCCTGCCAGCTTAGCCCAGAGTAATCCTGCCAACTAAGCCTAGACGATGCCTTAAGGTGGCGCTCCGAGAATTTGCACGTACTTCGAAAAATTGTAAATTCTTGCTTTCACGGTTATATTGGAATTTAGCAAGGTGCGCGGTATCAAATTGAGCAATTTTGCACAAGGTTTTTACACGATTCATTTTTTGGGACCGTCACGGGACTGGCGAAAACTGTATTCACAGGAACACATAACTCAATTCAAACTCTATCAATTTGAACAATTTATAGCTGTTTCGAAAGGTTTTCAAACGTTTGGGATCCAAAATTTTTTGTTTTGTGAATTTCGTTTTAAATTTTTAGTTATAACGATTTTTAACTTTTCATGCAACTTTAACAATCAGTATCTCGCTTCAAAGTCCATCTATTAAAAAAAGAAACTTTAGGCAGTTTTTAAGATTATCCTTATATATTGTGTCAAAATTTTATGTCTCAACTCAAAACGTGCGATTTGGAATCTGTGCCCTTTGGCAAAAAACCTTGGGTTTTTATTGAAAAGTTGTTTGGCTTGTTGCATGTTTTTATTTTTGTGGCTGAAGGGCTTAATTTTACAGACGCTTGCTTCAACTATGTTTGTCTCTTTTTCAAAAATGGAAGTAATTTAGTTTTATCTCGATTTTCATGCAAACTTTTTAGTTTGGTAGTAGTGAAAAAATGTTCACAAAAACGCAAATTTCAGATTTTGGATTTTTTTCAAAATTTTTCCATTTTTGATTATACACGTCAATCAACTCCTGAGCACCTGCTGAACAACTTTTCTTCAAAAACTATAGGTCGATTTCGCTCGAGGAAAAATAATTCGCCAAAAAAAACAGATTCTGGAGGCGCCACCTTAAGGTGGCGCTCCGAATAACTTCCATAACTTTATTATGTTATACGTCGACGTAGGTTCTAGCTAGAATAAATTTTGTTTAAATATATTGAAGCCTGTTACAAAGCTTTGTTTCTGAGCAAGTTTCACGTGCCTGCTGCCTTGTTCTGATTTTTTATCACTGATTAAAAGCTTCTTGTTTTTGCTAAATGCGCATAATTTTTCAAACGGCATAACTGAGCGAAACTTTGTTCAAATTTTACGATCTATAGCTTAAACTGTAGGTAATTATGTTGTCGAGGTGTATCTTTTCTTATAATTTTAATCCAATTGTTTTGGCTCAAAATACACTAGTTTTTCTAAAATCGGTCATCTTGAAATCGCTGCAGAATTTCACCAAAAACAGAAATCAACATTTTCGAAGAAGGTACACCTCAATCTTCTTATTTTCTAACTTTAAGTCAAATTTCACAATGAAAAAACGACATGGAGGAGAACTATCACAATTCAAAAAAAGGCTATTGCCGATCAGAAAAATCTGAGGTTTGCCCACACATATGACAGTGTCAAAAAATAGAGCGTATTTTTTAATGCAAATAATCATTGAGAAAAGTTAGAAAAGCCAAAAAGTAGCTAACGAAAAATTAGCTTGAAAAATAGTGCATTTTTGTCAATATCGCTAAACGTAATTTAAAAATTTTTTTACAAATGTTTGCCTACACAAACGACTTTTTAAAAAGTTGCAGTAACCTATTACCTGTGTAAAACCGTTATCAAAAGTAACAAAAGCCATATACAATTTTTCGGAAAATCGATTTGAAGATTTTGGCATATTAAAATTCAAGTCAAAAAATTAATTTCACACAAAACTACATGTTATGTATATCAAACGAAAGCTAATTCACTGCTGAACAACCTTTCTTCAAGAACAAAAACCAGAAAACGTGACAGAAAACTTTGACTGCCCAAAGTCAGTTATTCGGAGCGCCACCTTAAGGCCGGGTTCGCACTGCACTTGCACAAGCACAAGCACAAATACAAGCACAGGCACAAGCACAGCCGGTTCACACTGGCAGAAAATTCTGCGCAAGCACAAGCACAAGCACAAGCACAACGCTTGTTCAAAAATTTTATCTTTTGCAGAAGCACAGCCAATCAGCGTAGAGATTTTGTAGCTGTCAGTTTGGGTATAGTCATAAATGGCGCAAAATTAAACGGAAAAGTGTGATTTTTTGGAGTAACCCTTCTCGAAATTAATCTTATATTTACTGAAGAATGTATTGCGTTAATTTTCTCTTTCTTTCTTAATTTTAGTTTTATTTTAATTTTTAAAATCAAACTGCGTTTTAGCTTTATTTTCGTCCCTCTTTTTAGTTTAATTTCTTTCTTCCATAAAAAAGTAGGAGAAAGTTTCAAAACTGCAAAAGTTTTGGAGCCCAGAATTTCGAAACGATAACTTCTGAATAGAAAGACGTTACGCTGGCGCGCTTCAAATTGATTGGCTGGGCTTGTGCTTGTGCTAGTTCCAGTGTGACCGCCCAGGCGTTGTGCTGGTGTTTATGCTTGTGCCTGTACTTGTGCTTGTGCTTGTGCTTTTGCAAGTGTCAAGTGGTATCGGCTAGGTGGACGATTAGCTAATGTGCAGTGTTTTTCAAACAGGCTAGCATTCAATAATCGTTATAACTGGTTAGATGATATTTTTTATACCGTTAGAAAGCGCTGCTTTTCTTCTACATTTAAGGGGGTAGTGTCGCGAAAGCAGTCGATTTTGCGCGACTGCAAAACTTGTTCAGTAAAATGTTAGAAATTGTTCTGTCTATATTTTAAAAATATATCTAAAGGCAAATGATTTTGCCAAGTTTCAGCAAAATTGGTGCAGCATATAGTTTGCAATGATGTCTCAAAGTCGGAAAAATGATGAAAAAAAACCTATTCACATTCCATTTTTAGTCACATTTATCAATTTTTCTATTTAGTTTTTTTACACAGACTAATAGCACATATGTTGTAGTTTATGCACACAAAATTTAATGCAGATTACTGTAGCGGCTGTGGAGTAATACTAGTTTAAACTGTGAAGGTGTACTTAAACTGTAAAATAGTAACAGCAATAATGATAAATTGTGAAAAATCTAGACGCTTATTTTCAAATCAAAAGAAAAACGAACCTTCAATTTTCTTTTTTCTTATTTGTCGCAAAAAATTGTGCGTCCACACATTACGTGTACTTCACAAGCTGGCCAATCTGATATCTGGCTTGATTTTTCGAACTTTTATATCCCTATTGTGTGATGTCTGGCTTACTAATGACGATTGGTCCAAGATATTTGTCAATATTGATAGGTATTCACATACCTAAGTATTATTCACAAACTAACGCTAAGCGTTTGCTAAGCGCTAAGCGCTTAAGTATGGTTAGCATGTTAAAAGGTCAAGTTTGTAAATAACCCTTAGCGCTTATAAGCGCTAACACTAAGTGTAAACACTAAGTTTAAGCGTTACACTTAGTATGTGAATACGGGCCATAGTGTGATGTCTGGCAGTAATTATTTGATACCATACAGCGTTGGACTAGCTTCTCATTGAATGGCATTTTTTGTTATAGAACCCCTATCCACAAATTTGGATTTTCTGAGCTATGACCCCTTGAAAATTGGATTTTCAGTGTAGTGAAACCAGCTTTGGGTCCTGGTGTGTAATGGGTAAGCACTCTGGGTTGGTCTGAGCTTCTGCTCAGGATATCGGTTAGCTTCTGCTAGAAGGGGCTTCTGCCCGGGACTCGATTAGCTTCTGCCAGGCTCGCCAACTACTGGCGGAGCTGGATCTCGATTAGCTGCTGCTAGCTCACCAAACACAGGCGGAGCTATCCCTAGTCAAACATAACACGGAACAACTGCACGTAGAAACAAGGAACCGTTTACTACGCAGCCAGACAGCATAACCGCAGACAGCAGACTGATTACAGACAGACAATATACGTACAATGCGGAATATGCAAATTAGGTAGCCTAGCATTACGCAATGAAACTGATCGATCTTTATAATGCTAGGCTACGTATACAACAGCAAATACGTGTCACATCTTCCCCCTACGGGAAATTGGGACTGCCCACAGTCACACGTTACAGTAACAAAATAAGCTAAGCTAAACAAAGCAAAAAACAAAACAGAATAGCTAAACAGCTCAAAAAACAGAAAATACGAGTAACAAAAGACAGCAACGCTAACAAGAAAAATACTAACTAAATACGGTATACACCAACAAGATAACAGAAAAATTATCAACTGGAAACATCAATCTATAGCAGTCAAATGGAGCTAACTACACAGTTACTAAAATAGTTATCAAATGGCTATCAACAATAGGCAGTGGTGAGCGGTAATTTGGGATTAAGCGTTCCTTAACGGACGACTAAAAACCCAAAATATAGGGGTTTGATGAAATGTTTCGCAGGGCCATTGGTAGGGCATCAGGGGTCGGCAGTTGACGGTAATAGTTTTGCCAGTGGTCAGTCTCTTGTTGGCAGTAGGAGGGTTTCAGAAGGATTGGGACAAGGCGCAGGGAAGGCACAAGGCTCTTCCATTCCCGGACCAACAGGCGGACACCCTCGTGGTTAATATGCAGGCCGTCGCGGTTAAGCAGGTTGTGCGAAATGCCACCGTCGGCTTGGGGCGCAAAGTCGGGTTTGGTCGAGGGGTCGAGGATGATGATTCGGCTACCAAAAGACGCGCAAATTTGGCGAGTTAGCCAGTTATTGTATTTTGGCACCACATTGGATCTACGCGTGGGGAATGGCAGCGAGACGATGACGGCCGATCTTTGGCGCTGGTGTAAAAATTCTTCCAATCTAGACCAGCCTGGAACCCAATCATAACGCTGGGATTCGTTAAAGCCAGCTAGAATGACTATAGCGCGGAACTGGTTAAAGTCAACTTGTTGGGCTTCAGCTGCGGCAATTATGGTCGAAAAGGTGCCGCCACTGACGGCAACAACGTGTCCCCCTCCGATCTTTTGTATATATTTGCCCTGGCTATCGCTCATAACGAGCAGAGGCCGATTGGGTTGGGCACAGCTAATGACCGCGGTGCTGAAGAGTTCTTCAATGGGCCAAACAGCGGTGAGACAGCGCCGTCGTACTTCGCGCATCAGCCTCGTGAGAAGCTGGCCGTAAATATTGTCGCCGGTGAGGGCATTGGGGCCGTGGTGAACCGACGCTTGAGCACCAAGTCCTGAGTCCCAGATCCAGTTGTTGCGTCCAACACTGACATACGTAGTGTCTCGCATGGGTGCAAATTCCTGGACTACATTCCATAGTCGGGGGTTTGATAGACAATAGTAAACCCAAATGGCACGATAAATCTTGTCGGACATTTCGTACCAGTCAGCGGTAGGTTCGACACCCCGGTGCATAACAACCGAGCGGCAATTTTGCGGGTTTCTGCATTCTAGCACCGCTGAGGCAACCTCTGGATGTCCATGCTGCAGGCAGCAAATATACCAGTATGTCTGTTCAATGGAATTGAATTTGATGGTGCCAGCCAGAAATTCGTAATGGGAAAATCGCGAAAGGCGATGATCAGCCGTAATATAACAGACGGGCATTCTGAAACATAAGTTAAACAAGAATTAGTCCCTGTTGTTTCTTATTTCGTAAATTGTACGGATGTACTTTCTGAGGGTCAGCTACTGCCTTTTCGGCCTCAGCCCGCATATAGTACGGTTTGAGTCGATTAAAGTGCACCCATTTGGAGTCCCTGTCACTGATGGAAAGTTTCAAGTTTGGTAAATCGATGTCAACGACTCGATACGGACCGTTCCAAGTGTGCGTCAGTTTTAAGGAGTGGCCTTTCGTAGCTACTGGAGTTTTCAAAAGTACAGGTTGGCCTACTCGAAAGTCATAAGGTTGATGCACTGTACGATCATACTGCGTTTTTTGGCGTTGTTGGGCCCGCTCAACAGCAGTATTTGCAACCTCCCGAGCAATAACTGCTCGGTAGTAAGTAATTGATCAATAGTCGTCAGTGTCGATAAATTTGGGGTTTGGTGGGGCTAACGAGTCATTCAGCGGGAACCTTACGTCGCGTCCATGTACTAGAAAAAACGGTGTTTCTTTCGTGGACTCGTGTTGCGCTGTATTATAAGCAAAGGTCACGGGTGCTATGAACTCGTCCCAGTCGTCATGTTGGTCATTTACGTACATTTTGACCATGGCTTCAAACGTATGGTTCCAACGTTCGACTAGTCCCTGTGTTTGCGGATGATACGCAGTAGAGGATTGTTTATTTGTTCCCAAAAGCGAGCAAGTTTCTTTGACTAAGCGGGATTCGAAATTGGTACCTTGGTCCGATCGCAAAATTTTTGGAGCCCCATGACGGTAGACAACCAAATTTACGAATTGCTTAGCTATTGTTTCAGCAGTTTGATTGGGTATAGCTACTGCTTCGACGTACTTAGTAAAACTGTCAGAAAAAACAAGTACGTATTTATTCAGATTTTTGGTTATTGGTAACGGGCCTAAAATGTCGGCCACAATTTCAGAAAATGGTGAGCCAACAGGAATAGGCTTGAGCGGAGCTTTGCTGCAAGCTGGAGGATCTTTGCCGGTCTGGCAAAGGTGACAGGTCCGACAATATTCGCGCACAGTTTTGTGCATTTTTGGCCAATAAAAACATTTGCGGGCGCGTTCGAGAGTTCTTTTGAAAACTAAATGTCCGCAAAATTTGGAGTCATGCAAGGCCGATATGACCTCATTGACTTGGCTAGTCGGCACAACCACTCTTTTCAGCTGCTGCTTGTACTTGCCATTAGAGTGGTAGCATAAGGTATCGCAGTCAAGCGAAAAGTTTTTAGCTTTTTGACGTATAGACCCGTGTGTAGCTGCTGGCTGTGGTATTAAACCAGTTTCTAAATACTCGATTAAGGCTCGCCACATCGGGTCGCTTCGTTGTGCTTTTTGAAAGTCATTCAGTGATAGCGATGGTTGGGCAGTCAGGTTAGAGTTTAAGTCAGACGTCTGTACCGCCTTTTCTGCGCTGCCTGACAGCCTTGACAGAAAGTCTGCGTTTGCGTGCGCAGATCCTTTCCGATATCTGACCTCGTACTGGTACTCTTGCAATTTCATATACCAGCGGGCTGACTTGTCAGTCGCGTAGCGACCGTCTAGTATATATTTGAGTGGTTTGTGGTCAGTCACTAGATGAAATTTCTTGCCGTACAGGTATGGGCGGAACGCACTCACGCTGGTTATAATACCGAGCGCTTCGCGCTCTGTTACGCTGTACCTACGCTCAGATGGTGTTAATGTTCGGCTAAAATACGCAATTGGATGTTCATTACCATCGGACTCTTGGGCCAAGACGCCGCCTATGCCAACGTTGCTAGCGTCAGTATATAGCGTAAATTGTTTCGAAAAGTCCGGGTAAGCTAGTACTGGTGACGTTACTAGTTTAGACTTCAAATTTTTAAAAGCGGACTGACAGTCTTTTGACCAAACATATTTGTTGCTTTTGCGCAACAAGTTGGTAAGCGGAGCGGCTATAGTTGAATAGTTCGCTATGAACCTGCGGTAGTAACCACACATCCCTAAGAAGCGCTGTAATTCGACTAATTTTCTAGGCACTGGGCAGTTTTCCACCTTTTTCACCAATTTTGGGTTAGGTTTGATACCGTCTGGGCTAATAATGTGACCCAAATATTCTACCTCCGCTTTGGCAAAATCGCATTTGTTTGGTTTCAGCTTCAGCTGATGCTGACGTAATCTAGCAAATACCTCGCGTAGATCAATTAGGTGCTGCTCAAAAGTTGTCGAAGTTACCAGTATATCATCAAGATAAACTAAACAGCTTTTTCCCAATAGTCCTTCCAAAACTTCTGCCATTAGCCTTTGAAACGTAGATGGTGCATTACAAAGACCAAAAGGCATCACAGTAAACTGGTAGAGTCCTTCGTGGGTCAAAAACGCTGTTTTTTGTTTGTCACTGGGATTCAGTGGAATTTGCCAATAACCTGAACGCAGGTCCAGGGAAGTAAAATATTTCCTTTTCCCTAACGAATCTAGGGTATCATCGATTCGAGGCAGTGGAAAAGTGTCTTTTATGGTGACCTCGTTTAGTTTTCTATAGTCAACACAGAATCGGATAGTACCGTCTTTCTTTTTTACGAGTACTACCGGTGATGACCATGGTGATTTCGATCGTTCGATCACCTTATCTTTCAGCATTTCGTCGCAGTGGTTTTCTATCACTGTTTTTTGGCCAAAAGGCACCCGTCTTAGCTTCTGCTTAATTGGTCTATGACCTGCCGTATCGATGTGGTGATGGACGGTAGGGGTACGACCAATGTCGCGATTAGTCGTGGCAAGAGTACATAATAGGGAAGAGTATGACACTCTTCCCTATCCTAGCTAATCGGCCCGGACGATGCTCCGGCCGAAATAGCGCTTTTACGCCTTGATTTCAGGGGGGGGGTACCCTCCCCTCGAATCATGACATGTCTTGATTCAAGGGGGGGGTACCCCCCCCTGAAATCAAGGCGTAAAAGGGCTATTTCGGCCGGAGCATCGTCCGGGCCGATTAGCTAGGATAGGGAAGAGTGTCATACTCTTCCCTATTATGTACTCTTGGTCGTGGCAAACACGTCTCTGTTTCGCTGGAGCAGATTCAATAACTGTCTCTGCTCTGTTTCCGACAATTTGTTTGTTTCTATATGGAACTTAATCGAGAGCTCGTCGACAGTTCTAGGTTCAGCGTGAGTCGCGGTTATGTCCTCGATTGTAACGTTAGACTCGACCGACGCTTCACTTAGAGTTCCTACCGTGGAGCCACGGTAAATTTTCGCTGGGTAGGTCGTATAGTTTATTAGTGGAATGGACAACTCTAAGCCATCCGCAGGAAAAACTATAAGAGCTGGATATAACGCCAGACGCTTTAAGTTTAGTTTTTTCGAAGCGGGGTCGATGCAATAGTTTCCTTGTTGCAATTGTTTAGTTGACTTAATGGTGCATTTCACTAATTGTTCGCAGTTTGGGGGTATGATAGTTGTTTTCAACAGGTTTACAGTGGTTGTGCTACTGCCTAAATCCTCTGCAAAACACTGTTGTACATTTCGGTCGAAATTGTCAGGATCAATATTCAAATGGTCTGCTATAACCTCGTGAACTCCCCAAGTTTCTAAGATGTCCTGCCCTATAATGGCATCATACGGATAATTGTCAGGCACCAGGTGCAGCGGATACGTGCCTACTCGATTACCTACAGTTACTTTTGCCCAAACAACACCGTAGGTTTCCAGTTGGTCTTGGGTTACGCCCGATAATTTCAAATCGGTAGGTTGTATGTCTGCTGGATTAGGGTTGAGTACAGATTTTTTCACCAAAGATGAATGCGCACCAGTATCGAGTAGTGACTTGATTGGTTTACCAGCTATGACAGCTGAGACCAGTAACCGTGTCTTAGAAGATAGGACCGGTTTCACTGTGCTTCCTGTGCTGACAATATTGCTGGCTGCTGGTGGTGTTAACCATGGGTCCTCGTAAAAAATACATTTGTTCCGAACGCAATAACCTTTCAGCGCAATATAAATGTTTTCATTTGGCTGAGTGCACAATTTCTCTATGTCACAGATAATAATCAATGCTCGACGTGCTCGGGTAAGCATCACATTGAGTCGGCGCGTGTCTTTGAGAAACCTAAGGGAACCAGTGTCCTCGGCACGTGCCAAACTGAGGATTATGATATCTTTTTCCCTGCCTTGGTAGGCGTCTACCGTATTAACAGGGACGTCTAACTGACTTGGCATTCGGGAAAGAATCAGCTGCTTCTGTGCTCGGTAAGGCGTTATAATGCCGATGTCGGTCTGATTGGCCAAATTAGTGTCTATTAAAGCGACGACTGTGCGAATGACTGCTTTAGCTTCTGCTTCATTGTAACAACTGTGACTGTTTTCATTGCTGTGGCTATTTGAGGAAACTGCCCATAGCATTAGTGGCTTTGCAGTCGGTAGACTGTTGAGGAACTGATGACTAGCCGCATGCTGCAACGCACCTCTGTAGAATTCGGTATTGCTGAATTCAGCAATTATGGGCGGCATGCGGTACTGTTTGACCAGCATTTGAGCAATGTACCCTAGATTAACTAGGTATTCTAGGGCAGAAACAGCTAACCCTTCTTGTCTTGCAGCTTCACTTAGAACCGTTGGCCTAAGCTGTTTATGATCTCCAAACAGTACAGTTCTATTGGGTTGGGTTGCGACTAGTGGTACCATAGCTTCTGGGACTGTAACTTGTCCAGCTTCATCAATAATTAACAGCTGTACGCTACCCTGGAGTGAATGCAACAGTTTCTTTGACGAGCCACTGATAGTGCAACAGACAACTTTGGCACTTTTCAGTACTTCTTTTTGAGCCTTTTCCATTTCTTTGTAGTAGTCTCGAAATTGTCTCAGCGTGAGCTTATTATCTAGGTATGCCTTATGCTGTTCTCTTAGAGACTGGTTACTGCTATGTAAGGCTGCTCTAGTCAAACTCAGTTCGGAGGCTGTGCTGATTAACCAGGGTTCCATCAATGTTGGAAAAATGCGAAAAATTGTCGTGTCCTTAGGCATTATTTTCCAAATTCGAACAGCCAGTTCGTCTACTGCTACATTAGATGGAGCACAGACAATTATTTTACTGCTAACGTCGGGAAACCGCTCGTTTTCGGCGAACACTGTAGCAGCTGCAGTTGTTGTCTTACCCGTTCCGGGGGGTCCTTGTACGAGCAGCATCTCATTTGCAAGTGCTAACTGAACTGCTTTTTCCTGCGAGTCATTTAATTTTGTCGGGATAGTTGGCAACGCTGGGCCGTTCCTGCGCAGTTCCCGATTACAACAACTTAAAAAATTATTGAAATAATCCGGAAATTTTTCTTGGTCATCCACTAGCTTACAGAGGGCTTTGTCTTGTCCTTCAAAGTAGCTAGGGTTTGGATCTTTCATCACCAAAAGTTTAGAACAATAAGTAAGCTTCTGCTTTTTGGCAAGTCCGTTCGGGTCGTCGTCAACTATAAACAGTTCGACTTGCAATGAGTTGTCAGATAGGTCAGGTTTGTCGACAACTATGCCTGGCCATTGGTTGTTACTGTCCGTTGGTGATTGCAGAATGAGTCGGTCACCTACAACAACGTCATCGAAACGAATAGTGACGAATTTTCGAACCCCGTCTAGTTGCCACAACGCGTCAACCAATTTGCGCGTTTTCTTTGCGTTAGGTAGTTGGCCTTCGGCATACTCTTTGTCTAGTAGCCGCAGGTAGTTTTTCATAAAGCTCGTTGGTGTTCGTTCTTTCTGTTGACGGGCTTTGTCTTCGGTTCGTTTTTGTCGCCTCTCCAGGATTTGGTAATAACGGCGTATAACAGCCGGATCCTCACTAACAGCGAACGTACTTTTCATATAGCTTTCGAGCATATCGAAATGTTGTGGGATGCACCAGGCAGGTAGGTATTTGCGGAGGAGGTTTTGAAAGCTGGAGAAGTTCTTCCGGCTTATTGTGCTTAATATGATTTTGCAGTAGAGGTCATACTTAGCTGCTGTCTCCGTTCTACCTACGCCTTCACATAGTTCACCCTGTAGCTTGGCTTTGGCTAGTATAAATGAAGGGTGGTCTTTTTTTGCACTGATGTGAGTCAGTAGTATGGACAAGTCAAGATCGGTTATGTCACGAAAGCCCTTGAGAGCAGTAAAATTGTTGGTCGCTATTAGCTCACTCACAATATCCCTCAGATTAGCAGTCATGCTTTCTTGTGAGTTATTAACCATTGTCACTCCAGATTCATTTCTGTAAGACGGCTTTTTTGATCTATCGGTTCGACTTGATGATCGGGTTGGTGATCGGTTGTTTCGTCGGTCAGATGACTGTCTAGAGGGTTGGCGTCCATAGTCCGTACCCCGTCGGTAGTAGCAGTTATTAGTCCAATGTCCGGTCTTATTACAGTCGCGGCAGAACGGTTTAGGAGAGAAATTTCTACTTTTGTGATCGGAATTGCGGTCATAGGTCCTATCGTTCCATTGACGTTGATTTCTGTTAAGGCCTGCATTGTATTTATTGCCGGTAGCAAGTTTTTCGATCATGCTTTCTAGGCGATCTAGTCTGGTAGCGGTATCAGATTTTGGGTTTTCCCGCATTGCAGCTACTGTATCAGTGGTCGTGCCCTGCGATTTGTCAAGCTTGCCCAATAACTGATCAAGCTTGTGCACGAGCTCGCCTGTAGTAGCTACTTCAATTGAATTATAAGCTGCTGCTCTACTATTCCCTACAGCTTGCTGAAACAGCTGTTTTTCTTGCGCTACTCGCTCAGCTGCTTTAACGGCGTCGTCAAACGAATTGGGGTGACACCGTAGAACTTCCCACATCAGTTCGGGTTGCAGTCCAGTTATGAACTGGCGGCGAACTTCGCTGTCCAGCGTGGACTGCGGTGGCGTTGGGGGAAATGCGCTTTTGGCTAGCTCTAATAGTTCGTGCGCAAATTGAGTCACGGTTTCTCCCAGCAACTGCCTGCGATTTTAAAGGGCTAGCGCATAGTAGTCAGTATTATGGAGACGATATTTGTCGGCTAATTTTTGCTTTAGCAGTTTATAGGAGGTCTGCACTTCGCCACTTTGACTTTCGGCGAACGCTAGCGCTGGGTCATGGAGCGAACCCAATAGTTTTTGAGGTTTTTCTTTTTCACCCCAGCCATAATAGTTAGCTTTGGCTTCGAACCGTCGAATCCATGTTTAAAAATTAAGTTCGTTAGGGCCGGGCTCCCCAGAAAATGGTTTCAAATTTTGCCCCCTATCTGACTCGACTGCTGCCGAACCACGCGGAATTGCTGCTAACTGTTTTTGCAACTCTACACTTTCTTTTCTTAGTTCGTTGTTTTCTTCGTCTAGCTGACGTACCCGACGCTGTATTTCGCGTACAGTTCGTGCATCAATGCGCGTGTCCTCTTCTGGTCCTGACATAGCTACAAATTTTGTAGACTTAAAGTTTATAGAGTGTATGTTTGTGCGATCGCGTTGTACTTCGGGACGGTTCGGAACGGAACAAACTCGGCTAATACAGTACTACAAACACAACACTAAAATAGTTCGGACTCCGTTGCACAGTACTACAGACAAACAAAACTAAAATAGTTCCGTCAAACAACTAGATCTACACACATTCTAAGGGCCACAAAAACTTGGCACACCGACAGAAGAGGTGGACCGAATACAGTTATAATTAAACAATACTGAACAGTGCACTTAACGTGCGACCGCACACAGAAAACAGACAAAAAAACGGCCTGGATAAATGCTATAAATAGACTGGAATGAACAGTGCACGTAACGTGCGACCGCATATATAAAAATAAACGCGCTGGGAGTAGAATGAACTGGGCCGACTTAGATATGCAAATTAAAGTTGGGCCAGGCCAGGGCGACTATTGCCGCGCAGTTGAAAAAACTGGGACGATTTGGGTATGCAAAACAGGCTATGGCCCGACGGCTACGGTCTATATATGCGTGCGACTGTAACAGCCGGCACCAGAGCAAAACAAAATAAGTAGAACATACCTCCTGTTATCTGCAGGGTACCTGCCTCTGGTGGTCAGTTGGCTGCTGTGGGCTGGGATCTCGGTGGAACCTCCAGTGAAACCAGCTTTGGGTCCTGGTGTGTAATGGGTAAGCACTCTGGGTTGGTCTGAGCTTCTGCTCAGGATCTCGGTTAGCTTCTGCTAGAAGGGGCTTCTGCCTGGGACTCGATTAGCTTCTGCCAGGCTCGCCAACTACTGGCGGAGCTGGATCTCGATTAGCTGCTGCTAGCTCACCAAACACAGGCGGAGCTATCCCTAGTCAAACATAACACGGAACAACTGCACGTAGAAACAAGGAACCGTTTGCTACGCAGCCAGACAGCATAACCGCAGACAGCAGACTGATTACAGACAGACAATATACGTACAATGCGGAATATGCAAATTAGGTAGCCTAGCATTACGCAATGAAACTGATCGATCTTTATAATGCTAGGCTACGTATACAACAGCAAATACGTGTCACAGTGTTTTTGGAAGTGAACGTAGGCCAAAGTTCGAAGCCAAAAATGGCTATAATCTTTGTTTTTGGATAGTTTTGAGTGCGTTATGATGTTTTAAGGCATCGTCTAGGCTTAGTTGGCAGGATTCTCTAGGCTAAGCTGGCAGGTTTTTTTCTGAAAATTTAGATTTTTTATTGCCTAAGCCTGAGCCTAAGCCTAAGCCTGAACCTAAGCCTAAGCCTAAGCCTGATACTAAGCCTAAGCCTAAGCCCCATACTAAGCCTAAGCCCTAAGCCTAAGCCCAAGCCTAAATTAAGGCAAAGTTTGAATTTGGTCAAAAATTGGACGTTTCTGGCGAACTTGGCCAATTTTTCGGCGGGAACCCGGTCAAAGAGCCTTTGTTTTGATTCTAAAAAAATTGTAACCAATAATCTGACACCATTTAGACACGATTAGAATGGAAAAAACAAGAGCTTCGGAAAAAAATTGCGAAAACGTCCCTCACTGAGGGTTCAGATTTCGGGGGGTTGTATCTCAGAAAATCCAAAAAATGAAATAGGGGTTCTTGAAGCAAAAATGCTTCCCCCAAGGTGCTCTACTCGAAAAAATAGGTCCATTATTTCCCCCCCCCAACTGCATTTAACCCAGATAGGATCATGTCAACTGCATTTAACCCAGATAATTTGTATGGCACGTGTTAAAAGTAGACCAATTTGGCTTTTTTGCGCACTTTCAAATCTGGCCACTTTTTGAAGAGTTTAAAGAACAAAAAAATGCGAAAAATGGCACAAATATTTAAAAGTGAATTATCTTGACCAAAAATGCACGATTTTATGATTCGTCAATTATTAAATGAAATATACGGATTCAAAGTAAAAAGTGTCTATTCACGCTCCACTTTCGGGTTCTGTATCTGCGCAAAAATAAAAGCAATTTAAAAAATTTTCATTTTGGGTCTAGAAAAATTGCAAAAGTTTATTCATGTTCATTTTTGTGTGTATGCATTGCGCATGCGCTTAGAAAGGTGGCCAAAATTGTTAATTTTCCAATCTCCAGGGCCCGGTTTCATAAAAGACAGTTGCGTTGACAGTTCATTAGTAACACTGATATAAGCAAGAAAATAAGTTATAACTTTGCGTTAACTTGATGCTGCAGTTGGAAATTTTTACGACATATTGCCGATATGTTAGATAATGTGTATGTAACCTGTTACTGCAAACTTGTTACGTTTGCTTGATGCAGACAAAAGTCTAGCTAAGTCAAAGTCATTCATTAGTCCCAAATATTAGTAAATATTAGTGGTTCTACAAAATTCACTAATATTTGCAACTAATGAATGACTTCAAGTTAGCTATAGATTTCACTGGATAACTTGATTATTGTGAGATTTGAACCACACGTGGTGTAACATATTGGCTGCCTGTCATGAAAATTTCTAGCAGAAATATTGTGTAATAGCCAAGTTATACTTGATTTTCTATGTTACACCAGTGTTACTAATGAATCGCGATTGATTGTTTATGAAACCGGGCCCAGTTGTGTAGTTTGGCTTGTTGGCTTGCTCTTAAAAATTTTTTACATAATCCCACTAACTTCATTTGCCATTTTGTGTATATCAATCAATTTTCACTGACGTTATTTTAAAAAATACAGTTTGAGTCAACTAATTTTTTTCCAAAATTTAAAATCCACTGCTCATTCGTTAGTACCACCTAAAACATCATAACGCCCTCAAAACTATCCAAAAACAAAGATAATAGCCAATTTTGGCTTCGAACTTTGGCCTATGTTCACGTCCAAAAACACTGAAAATGCCATTTTCAAGGGGTCATAGCTCAGAAAATCCAAATTTGTGGATAGGGGTTCTATTAGAAAAAATGCTTCCCTCAAGGTGCTCTACTCCAAAAAATAGGTCCACTGTCATTGAAAAATTTGCAAATTTTATAGTTTTGGAACCTTTCCTGCCCGCCATTTTTGTAATTTTCGGTGTTTTGAGCTCCAATTTTACGTTTTATGCTGCTGTGGTCGAAAATGAGCATTGTTTTGACCGACAAATGCTAAAATGTGTCGCTTTTTGCGTTAAAATCGCAATTAGGTGCATATTAATACACTTCAAAAAATTGAAAAGTCATTCCCCCCCCGAAATTTTTTTCTGGCTACACCACTGTTATATAATATAAATGTCTACTTACGATTTACGACATATATATTCTTGACCCAGTCAGTGCTTAACTGGACCCAACGAAAATTAACCTGACCCAACGTGGACCCACTGTCAATTTTGAAAAAAAAAACCCTGGGAACACAGAAAAATTTTTTACGGATTTGAAAAACCGAGACCGGCTATATACAAACCGAGACTTTTCGACTACCGAGACCGACACCGAGACCGAGACCGAGACTGAGCTAGTCTCGGGTTTTGACCGAGACCGAGACTTCCATCCCTAGTATATATACTATGGTATTTACGTACATCTATACGTGCTGCATATATATATACAGTGTACATTATAGTATATACATATATAGGTACTGCGTCCAGGGTAGTTCTCGGCAAAGAGAAAAACCGCGAACATCATTTTTGACCCCAAAACTTCCCAAGGGTCTCTCCTTTTCGGGAACACACCGGGGGGCAATCGAGGGTCAATGGCAGTAGCATTACATGTAACGGAGTCAAAATTTTTAATCCCTTGATCGACCAAAAAAAAATATATATATATACCCTGAATTTTGCAAAATTTTGTAAAATTTTCCCAAAAAGTGCCATTTTCACTAAATTTTGCCTAAGTTTTCGAGACCCTCCCTCCGGCCCTAGATTTTGGGGGGTCCCACTTCCCCCATCCCCCCCCCTCATACATGTATGGAGACCTGTGGGTAATAAGTTCATATGTTCGCATGGTTATATATATACTAACGAAAAAGCTTCAATACCGTGAAAACGAAACAGCAGACGCCAAACATATATAACTGTTCTACTTTAAGGTTACGTACGCTGTATCTGAGGAAAGAAAGTGATAATACCAGTGTATGTACAGCAGGGTTGGCAAGTCTCGGGTTTGCAACCGAGACCGAGACCGAGACCAGGCAACCGAGACCACCGAAACGAGACCTACGAGACCGAGACCAGCCGTTGGGGGACCTTTTTTTCAAGTTTCAATTTTAAAAATTTGAGATACTTTGAAACGTGAAAAAGTTTTGACCATTTCATGCTTGGCATTCTATTTGGAAACTTAAATTGCAAAAAAATCTTTGTGATGTTGGAAAATTTTGAAAACCTCAAGTCTCATCTGAAATACCGAGACCACCCTATTGCAGGTCTCGGTTTTCCTACCGAGACCGAGACCGAGACCAGCCTAGTCTCGGGTTTTTTACGAGACCGAGACCGAGACTGCCAACCCTGATGTACAGCATATATACGGGATCATATTCATATACAAAACGATAGACCTGCAATCCAACTATTAATAATGATAGCTCCACAGTCCACAGCCCAGAACGCCCCCCCCCCCCGCATATGTCATGAGGCAGGGGCGTACCCAGGGGTCGAATTCTCCCCCCCGACATTTGCCCCAAGTAAAATTTTACACTAGGGTCCCCTCTTTGCTTTTTATGGCCCTGCTAGAAAAAGTTTCCGATACGTCTTCAATTATCCAATTATCCAGACATAGGCCATTTTTGAGTATGTAGGTGGAAAGCGCATCCAAAACTGACTTACCACACTAATTTCTGTTCAATTCTGAGACCCTGTAGCATTGTTTATGAAATATCAAAATTTTTTATGTTCAAACATTTCAAAGTGACAAATTATCCAAAATTTTGACTTGTCATAAGTTTTCACAAAAACACTTTTGGCCCACGCCCGTTTGCATTTTTCAAAGACAGTTAACCTTTTCTCTTATATACTTCTAAATCTCAAAAATAGTGAAAACGTTGTGGTTTTTTTCTGTGATTGTTCCCCCCCGAAAAAAATTCCTGGTTCCGCCACATATATATATATATATATATACATAGAATTTTGGGTAAAAAGCTCCACTTTATTTTGAGATAAAACAAGGTCCAATTCTCAAAAAATATATAATAGCATTGAATCCTAAAAACAATGTAAAATAGGAAGACAGTAAAAAATGTTAAAAATTACCTAACAGTATAGTGGTGCGGGGAAAAAAACCCTACGCGTTTTGCGGGGAAAAAAAACCCTAGTGCTTCCTGGCCGAACCTCACGACATAGGACCTTTTTGAGTATGCAGGTCTATCGTTTTGTATATGAATATGATCCCGTATATATGCTGTACATCAGGGTTGGCAGTCTCGGTCTCGGTCTGAAAAAACCCGAGACTAGGCTGGTCCCGGTCTCGGGGGGGGGGGGGGGGGGGGGGGGGGGGGGGGGGGGGGGGGGGGGGGGGGGGGGGAGGGGGGGGGGGGGGGGGGGTCTTTTCATACGGAAGTGGGAGAATAATAATTTTAACGTCATTTGAGAGGAAATTGTTAGAGCTTTCAAATGATGGGTGACATGGCCTTTAACTTGACGTTAAGCTTGCGTCATAATTTAGAATTGGAAATTTAAACGTTTAAACGTGAATAGTATACGTCAAGTAAGGTATCATTCAAAAGTGCCTACTGTTCTGAGTTGAAAGGCGTCAATTTTATGTTTTTACGTTAACGTTGAGGCAAGTTATGACGGTCTGAATATTTGAGAATTAAATGACACTATAGTATCATCTTACATTCGTCGTAGTAGATGTTCGACCCCGAAAATGTCAGTATGAAAATTTTTTATTTTTTTCGAACCGGTTTTGCGGTTAAACGGTTTCTTTTACGAACTGACTTTGAATAGAAAAATTTTTGGCCACGCTGTCGGCTATATGATAACGTAAAATTGACGTTTCTGCGTTGAGCCGATCCTGAGTTATTATCGTAATTATTTTTTAGCAAGAAAGTTTATATAGTACAAGTCTAGTGCGTCAAATGCGTAAAGCTGCAGCTTTATGCTTGTTTGAAAAATTGTAGTTTTGGTTTTGTCAGCTTTGTCAACAATAATTTTTATTTTGAGTGTGTGATTGACTGGAATTTGAACTCTCATGTCAAGTGAAATATTTTTGCCAAGTTCCAGCGAAATTGGTGCCGCATACAGTTTGAAATAAAGCCGCAAAGTCGGAAAAATGATGTTTTTAAAACCTATTCACATTCGATAAGTTCGTCACAATTATCAAACTATTTGTTTAATTTGTTTACACAGACTATAAGCACATATATCGTAGTTTATGCACGCATAATTTAGTGCGAACTACTTCAGCGGCTGTGACGTAGTACTCATTTGAACTGTGAAGCTGTACGTAAACTGTGTAGTACTCACAGCAATGATGCTTAATTGCGAAAAATCCAGAAGCTTAGTTTCAAATCAAACGAAAAATGTACCTTTATTTTTCTGTTTTCTTATTTGTAGCAAAAAATTGTGTGTCGACACATTAAGTGTACTTCACAAGCTGGCCAATTTGAGATATCTTGCTTGTTTTGTTGATTTTGGATGTTCCAGTTGTGTGATGTCCGGCTTAAAAATGGTGATTGGTCCAAAATATTGGTCGATATTGTAGTGTAGTGTCTGACAGTAAATATTTAACACCATACAGCCTTGGACTAGTTTCTCAGTGAACGTATTATTTCAAAGCAAAAACTATCTTTTTGAAACCTAAGAGTAAAACTGCTGTGGCGTCACTACCAGTTACCACCTTAATGAAAAAATGAAAAAACAATGCGCTGTTTCCGTTGTGTCCAATTTTGTTACTTAAATGATATGCATAGACAAACAAACGACGTGATACATTAAGATTATAGTAAGAGGATATCAGCCCGACTTACGTAAGCAAAGGTACAGACAGACCATTTACACTTTTACAATTACAACTTAAACTCACGCATGTTTTACAACAGATAATTTTATATAGTTTATGTGGCCGAAATATTTTGAGTTCATAATAAGCGGGACTTTTGCTTGATGAGGTTCAGCATGGTGGTTTGTTATTTCAATGCTGCTTTGTCTTGTTTTAAATTTTTGTATCGTATTCACTATTGTATCGTAATCGTATTCACTTTAAAGTATCGTACCTCCGTTACCACTTCTTCAGTTCAACACTGCTTCAGTTCAACACTTTCCGCTAGTTGTCTTCATTCTGAGTTCTAAAGTCTGTCATCACCTTCACAGTAAGAAAAACAGCTGACTTTGAACATCTGTTGATTGATATTAATGATGCTTCTTGAGTATATATCTACTTGTTCTTTGGACTGAACACAATTTCTGTTCACAATAACAACACATGTTTGCATCATTACTGTCACACGATGACCGAAGTTCAATTCCTGTGACCCCAAAATTATTTTAAACCCCTATAATTTTTAAATGGTCAGTCATACAAAAAAGTGTTTTATAGAAAACCTAAACGTACAGTAATTGGCTACATTATGTAACAAAAACTGTTTTTTTACGTTAAGCTCAAGTCAAGTTATTATCAATATCATTTTTTTCAAACAAATTCAGATAGTATAGGTTAGGTAATTAATTATATAGACAGTAACTACTAATATTCAATACGAATCATAAAATGTTACAATACAACCATATAACTCTAGTCAATACAAATAACTGTAGAATTGATATAAGCTTGAACTACATTTACATATAACAATAAAAATGAATGGCGATCGATTGATTATTATATATATATATATATATATATATACATATATATATATTATGGATGAAAAATGATTTTTAGGACATATATATATATATGTATCTTGCCTAGTAAATAACATCAAGAACCAATGAAGTACATGACACTTTTCCGGCAACAGTGCAGATGATGATAATGGCTGATTAATTCGCGCGAATAGGGTGCAGAAAGCACTAACGTGTCGGGCGACTGCTATTCTGACGCAACTCTTGTCCGCTTCATTTAGCAAGCTGAGTTTCCCTATTCGGCTGCAAAACTTGTCCCGGGTGTTTGACAAGCTTATTAGCATTTTTCCGCTATAAGATCAGCCAACTTTCCTATTCTACTGACACTGCTGCCCTTGGTGAAAGGGCATTTTTATAATAATCCTATTTCTTTTTCCGCTGCAGCCATTTTACTTGACGACAGGAAGCTGACACTTGAATTGTATATTTGTATGAAAATAATAAATTCTGAAAAGTGATAGTCGCGCATGTGTATGCTGCACTACATACTTATTTCTACAATGCCACTAACAGTACACAATTGGCCTGTTCGTATTTGTCATTATTTTGGGTTAACACATTAATTTTGGTCAACGTGACGTTAAATTCGTGTTCGGCAACTCAAACTAACCTTTTTCAGTTATTCAAAAAAATTGAAAATATTTTAAAATTTTGTCAAATTGACCTTTCTGGCACTTTGCTAGGGCTACCAAAGTGGACCAGTGCACACCACGCGGACCAAACAATATCAACTGACACCCCCTATCGACATCAAAATCTCAATTTCGAAAATTTGCCCCATTTTGACCCCCTTAGGACCCCCTAAGGGGGGTACCCTGAGGGGGCTGTAGGAGGGTTCAGGGGGTCCTAGACGAAAACAGACTTCGAATTCGTGTTCAGGGGCCCAAATTACCCTTAGTGACATCAAAATCTCAATTTCGAAAAATTGACTCCTGAGGACCCCCTAGGGGGGTACCCTGAGGGGGTCCATGGGGGTCCTATCCAAAAATGGACCTCGGATTCGTGTTCAGGGGACCAAATTACCCCTAGAGACATCAAAATCTTCGAAAATTTGACCCCCAGTGAGGACCCCCTAAGGGGGGGGGTACCCTGAGGGGGTCGTAGGAGGGTCCAGGGGGGTCCTAGGTAAAAATGGACCTCGGATTCGTGTTCAGGGGACCAAATTACCCCTAGAGACATCAAAATCTCAATTTCGAAAATTTGACCCCCAGTGAGGACCCCCTAGGGGGGGTACCCTGAGGGGGTCGTAGGAGGGTTCAGGGGGGGTCCTAGGCAAAAATGGACCTCGGATTCGTGTTCAGGGGACCAAATTACCCCTAGAGACATCAAAATCTCAATTTCGAAAATTTGACCCCTGAGGACCCCCTAGGGGGGGGGGTACCCTGAGGGGGTCGTAGGAGGGTCCAGGGGGATCCTAGGTAAAAATGGACCTCGGATTCGTGTTCAGGGGACCAAATTACCCCTAGAGACATCAAAATCTCAATTTCGAAAATTTGACCCCTGAGGACCCCCTAGGGGGGGTACCCTGAGGGGGTTGTAGGGGGTCCAGGGGGGTCCTAGGTAAAAACTAACCTCGGATTCGTGTTCAGGGGTCAAAACTACCCCTAGAAACATCAAAATCTCAATTTCGAAAATTTGACCCCTGAGGACCCCCTGGCGGGGGGGGTCCCCTGAGGGGGCCGTATAGGCGGGTCCAGGGGGGTGATAGGCAAAAACTAACCCCAGATTCGTGTTCAGGGGCCCAAATAACTCCTAGAAGCGGGATTTCAAGAAAAAAATCGAAAAAGTTTCCACCCCAAAAGTACCATAGGTGGTACTTTTTGATGCGACCTGAGACTTCTGCCAATTTGCCTGGGGTGCCAAAGTGAAACACCATACGCGACGCTGACCAAACAACATCAACTGACACCCTTGCACGTATTTATTGCGTCATCATAACAATACAGCACGAATGATTAGCCATTAAAGCGTTATACATTGACAAAGTCACGAAAAACCATGCTGGCAGGGTGCCGGAGGGGGGTGCACCAGTTCTGGCTATCAGGAAAATCTGACTGCAAAACTAATAGCGCCCTGCAATGCGCAGTATATGGGTAACATACATATATATGTATATCGCATACAAAACGACAGACCTCTATCTGTAACCGTCTTGGCTGTACTGCCCATAGGTAGCCTACCCCCTTAAAACACGTGAATTACCTTCCGAGCCCCTCCCCGGCGGTACAGTTACACGATCGACTCCAAAATAGCAGATGCACTATAGCACCACTACACTACCCTGTATGCAAGAGATGGAGGCTACCTCACTTGCGTGACTTCTCAAAAGTTGGCTAGAAATTTTTCGGACTTTGATTTTTTTCGGACCCCAAAAAAGGGGTTTCCCCCCTCCCAGCAGAGACCGAACGGGGACGAAATTGAAAAAAGTGGCCCGTTACTTTCTAAGTTTGGTCAAACTAAATGTGAAAAACATATAATCATGACAACCCTACAAGCGTCCGGTCCGGTAGAGCTGTTGAAAAAAAAAAGAGGGAAAGTGTCAAGTTTGCAAAAGACAACTTTTCATATCTCAAGCTAGACTACACCAATCTCTCCGAAATTTTGCAGGCATATAACCTTCCACTAGGCGGATACACACACCAAATTAAAAGTCATTCGCTCGCATATATTTTAACTTTAAGTTATTAAAAAATTAAATTTCAAAAATCCGCATTGGGTGGTTTTTCTCCTATTCTAGGGTTGGGCGCTGTCGCGCTAACCCTGATTATATACATCCTATTAGTGGCGTTTCCAGGACAAGGTTTTTTTTTGTGCAAAACCCTGTGCAAATGCACACTTTTTTAAAATTTTGCACACAAAAATTAAAATTTTGCACAATAATGCACACTGCCCGATGGGTTTGGGATATGCTGAAAATGCACTGTTTTTAATGCAAAATCGAAAAAAAATTCTGGGGGCTGTCGTCCCCAGACCCCTGCATCTACTGACATCACTGGCGGCATCATCAACGGCGGCAGGTTTTTATACTGCGTTTTGGCAAATGGCGCATGATTTGCGTAATTGCTGTTCAAATTGCTAGAGGTTTGTTTTTTCAAAAAATCGTGTTACACGTTGTCAAAAACCATAACTCTCTAGCTTCCCAGACGTCCACAAATTACGGCATCTACGTTTCTAAACTAAATTGTCTCATAAGTCGGGAGAATTGCTCCACCCATCCTGAAAAATTCCTAGATCTGCCACTGATATGATTTTATGTATATATTATAACGTAACAAGGGCATATACCGAGGGTAAGGGAGGGTGTTGAATTGAATTTTGTGGCCGGCCAAAAAATTTCTGTTCCGTCTTTAATTAACCAAATTTTGCCCGAGAAATAAAAAATTTCTGCATTTTCAGGGGACTGCTGTCCCAGATCTCAGCAATGACCCAGGTTCCTAAACAAGTGTTGATGAAATACTAAGTTTTTCAATGCAAAATTTATTTCAAAATTCTACAAAAACTCTTGGACTGCTGCCCCTAGGCCCCGCAATCACCAAGATTCGTCAACAAAGTGTTGTTTAAAGTTGCTTTTATAATGCAAATTTTATTTCAAAATTCCACGAAAGCTGTGGCTTTTGGGGGCTGCCGCCCCCAGACCTCCGCCCATTATATATGGCATACACATTTTTGCAAGATTAAGTCAACGAAGGTAGGTCGGCTTCCCCTCGCTCAAAAAATTTCATGGATCTGCATTTGACAGCCATTGTGCTAATGCCAGTAATTTCCAATATGTAGAATTTCAGCACACCAACATAAACATATCAGCAACCAGTAAGGGCGTACCCAGGGTGGACGGATGGTGGGAATCCCCGCCCCGTGATTTTTTCCACAAGGGTCCCGCCGTTGGTTTATATGATTAGGCCGGAAAATGTTCTGATACGTCTCCAATTGACCAATTTTGGCATAAAAATTAAAATTTTCCCCAATTTTTTTCTGGGGGCTGCCGCCCCCAGATCCCTGCGACTCGGTGGCTTACTAAGCCTTGTTATTACATATCTTTCATCAAAGCCTATTGATGTATACCCGAGTACATTATGCTGCATTTACATTTCTACACGTAACACGAGTATATTATGCATAATATGCTACATTTACTTGTGTTATATACACTGTCTGATCCTGATGTGACGTCACTTACTATCTTTTGTTTTAATTTTTCTATCGAAAAAAATTTCTGATACATACGTCTCCAGTTGACCATTGGGCCTAAAAATTGGGAAAACCAGCCAATTTTTTTCTGGGAACTAGCAGCCCTCAGACCCCTACACCTTTTTAATTTAGTAATCTTGCGTTTGTAAGGCGTTTTATGCGTGTTAAAATTGCTAAAAAGTGCCTTTTCACCCATTACAAATAATTGAAAAGTCATTTCCTCCCCGGACATTTTTTCCTGGGTACGCCACTGATACGTACGTACCTCTAGAGGTATAAAAACGCGTATATTTGCTTCTATATAGGCGAAGAAAACACATTTACAGTTTGCACACAAAAATAAAATTTTGCACACTAAAATTAAAAATTTTGCACAATTATGCACACAAAATTTTTTGAAAAAAAACCCTGATCCAGGATTTCGCAAAGTGGGGGCTGGAGCCACCAACTCAAAAAAGGGGCCTGCGATTCTCTCAGGAGCATAGATGCAAATGGGGGGTAGGTGGGGTAGTCGGCACCCCCCCCCCCCCTCAGACATGCGGCACCCCCCCCCTCAACCCCCCACCCCCCCCCTCTGATGGCCAAGAAAGTGCCCCAAAAATGCGTAAAGTCGAAAAATTGAAAAAATTTTCGCCTGCGAAAAAAATATCCCAAAAATGAGTTGAAAATCGAAACATTCTGAAAAATTTTCGACTGTCGCCGAAAAATGGTCAGAACTAGGGACCACCCCCCCTTCCGTACAGGGGTCGGGCACGGGGCACCCCCCCTCGCCGATTCACCCCGTGCATCTCTGCAGTCAGGAGGGTGCTTAGATCGCAAAGGGCAGGCTGCAGAACACCCAGCGGCCAGCCCCCCCCCCCCCCCCCTAAGTACGCCACTGCCTGCATCCTATCAACAATATACATATAAACAAAAATAAAACTAACTTTTGTTGGCAGGGGACTTTCGTCCAGAAAAAGCGTTATAACAGCCGGGCCCAAAGGATTTTCCACGGGAATGATATCAATCATGGTTTGTACTATGAGTAGCCAACCAGATTCACGTTCTGCTATCAAGTTCAGCTTGAACATGGCTGGAGGAGGCTCTTGCTCACTAGAATATTAGAAAAAAATCCCAATAAAAACATTCAAATTATATTCGCATATAAATCACGATATTCTACTGTGACTTTTTTGTACATATCCAAACTTTGTCTGTAAACTGTATATAAAGCAGGTATATAAATTAGCAGTTTCGCAACAACTGCAACAACAACATCGGCTGGGGGGGGGGAAGGCATCCCCTTCATTCGGTCTGGAGCCCCCATATTTTAGACCCCCATTTCAGATACAGTGCCGCTCTAACCACAGATGTACATGGGGGATCTGGGGGGGCACAGTGGCGTATACAGGATTTCGCAAAGGGGGGGGGGGACCGGGAAGGGGTGCGGAGCAACCGTGAGCTACTGTTCACTACCGAGGGGAGTGCGGAGCACCGTGAGCAGTGCGGAGCACCGTGAGCGTGAGCTGAGTCACAACATTAAGGGGTAACGGTAAGCTACCGCCGCTCTCTCAAAGGGGGAGGGGCTGCGATCCTCTAAGGGGGGTTCAAACCGCTACGGGGGGCTTCAGCCCACCTAGTCCCCCCTAAATACGCCACTGGGGGCTAGTCTCCCCCAGATTTGACTTCCCGGGACAAGCCCCCCTCAGATTTGACCCATCGGGAGAAGCTCCCCTCCTTGGTGATGAAAAAAATGTGCCCGAAAACTCAAAAAATTGCCCAAGATCGCTGCAAAATGCTTCAAAAATGAGCAAAAAGTGAAACAATCGCTAAAAATATCAGAATTTTGCAAAAAATTTGCCAATTTTAGTCAAAAAATTGAAATTTTTGCGTTTTTGAAACTTCAAGCCCCCGAAACGTTAGGACAAGTGACAAGTCCCCCTAAAACTTCAAAAAATCCGGGACAAGCCCCCCCCCAGACTGAGATCCCGTATACAGGATGGCTCTAACCCAAAATTATTTCCGAAACGACGTTTTCGCGACTGTATCGCTGTACTGTCGCTTTGGTGTGATTGTGTTCTTTTTCGTTTAAATTTAGTATATACCAGTGTAGCCATCATAAAGTCTGCAATATGAAAAACCATTTTTTGTCTAAATATATATATATATGTTTTTACGGAGAGATGGGTGCCTCTACCCAATTTCGGTCTCCCCCCCCCCCTAATAAAATTTTGCCTAAAACAATGCGTCGAGTCGGCCCTCGGCACTCCGATAGCTAAGTTTGAGCATGCATCTTTTCTCGCTTCTCCACGGCACATCCCTTTATTCGCTGAGCTAAATATTCGTATATGCAAGCCTTCAAAAACCTACTTATTCACAAGCGTTCGTATCACAGCCAAGGTTTCCATTATCAGATCTTTTATGTCCAGGCCCAGGGCTTGTATCATCAAATGCGAATATTCACAAGAGCTGCTGCCACCGCCGGATCGCAGTGAGCGACTAGAAGCAGCCGTGAGTCCTTCGCCAGAATCTCGAGATTGACCGCCCCCACGCGAGGATCGAGTCCGGCCAGACCGCGTTCCACCACCGTAAGCTGGCTCATCGGACCGATTGCTTCGTTTGCAGACACACTGGCCCATTTTGCTACGATTAGTCAGCACAAATATTTGGTTAATGTTAAATAATCTTACACTATGTACACAATAGAACCATTAGAACGTGCGCCACGTTGTTGCTGATGGTTAAGTTCCTTCTCTATGACCTGAAACTAATATGAACCATAACAGAATTTTTTCTATACAATTTTACACCCACCCCACAACCTGGTTGAAGTGTTTTCCTGAGTTGGAAAACGTTCTTCCTTGAGTTCTGAGTATACTTCAGGGATGGGCACCGGAAAAAACTCTCGGAAAAAACTGTTTTCCCGTTTTTTTTCGAGGGGTCGGAAAAAACGAAAAAAACTCGAAATTGGTAAATTACTCGTCTAAAGTTTAAACTTGCTCAAAATGCTTTAAAATCGTTTCGAAAACAAAAATAAACCTATTTTGTGACTAATTAAGGATATCGTGACAAATTAAGGATAGTTGGAAATGTTTCTACGGATTGTTATACACTGACTTCAAATTTTGATATTGTAACCATCTACGAACTGGTCTACGTGGTGCATCTTCGGCGGGGGGGGGGCCGGGGGGGAAATTCAAACACATATTTTTGCGGGTAAAAACACGTTTTTATAGGTTTTCGCATGCGCTGAGTTCATTTTTGGCAGTTTCCAAGCGAAAAAATGTTGATTTTCAACTTTTCCAAAAAATTCAAATTTTGTCAAAAATCTTAATTTTTCGTCATATTGGGGCTAACTCTCGCACAATATGACCAGCTCGCTCATTATATCAGTCTCAAATTTTATGAGCATATGTTAACACATAATAATATATTTTATTAAGCTTCATTTGCTACATATCTTGCATATTCTGGCCAAAAATGTTGATTTTTTTCAATTGTAAAATAGGCGAAATGAACTTACTCAAAACAGGGTTTTTTTTTTCAAAAAATTTTGTGTGCATAATTGTGCAAAATTTTAATTTTAGTGTGCAAAATTTTATTTTTCTGTGCAAACTGTAAATGTGTTTTCTTCGCCTATATAGAAGCAAAAATACGCGTTTTTATACCTCTAGAGGTACGTACGTATCAGTGGCGTAGCCGGAAAAAAGTGTCCGGGGAGGGAATGACTTTTCAATTTTTTGTAATGGGTGAAAAGGCACTTTTTAGCAATTTTAACACGCATAAAACGCCTTCAAACGCAAGGTTACTAAACCAAAAAGGTGTTGGGGTCTGGGGGCTAGTAGCTCCCAGAAAAAAATTGGCGATTTTTCCCATTTTTAGGCCCAATTCGGTCAACTGGAGACGTATCAGAAATTGTATCCGATAGAAAAATTAAACAAAAGATAGTAAGTAACGTCACATCAGGATCAGACAGTGTATATAACACAAGTAAATGTAGCATAATATACTTGTGTAGACATGTAAATGCAGCATAATGTACTCGTGTATAAATACATCAATAGGCTTTGATGAAAGATATGTAATAACAAGGCCTATTTTGATTTTTATGCCTAATTTGGTCAATTGGAGACGTATCAGAAAATTTTTCCGGCCGGACCATATATAAACCAAAGGCGGGACCCTTGTGGAAAAAATAACTTGGAAAAAATTTCGGGGGCGGGGGATTCCCACCATCTGTCCACCCTAGGTACGCCCTTGCTAATTGCTGCTGTTTATGTTGCAATAATGTTGACTTAATCTTGCAAAAATGTGTATGCCATAATTGGCGGAAGTCTGGGGGCGGCAGCCCCCAGAAGCTACAGCTTTCGTGGAATTTCGAAAAAAATTTGCATTATATGAGCAACTTTAAGCAACACTTTGTTGACGAATCTTGGTGATTGCGGGACCTAGGGGCGGCAGTCCCAAGAGCTTTTGTAGAATTTTGAAATAAATTTTGCATTGAAAAACATAATATTTCATCAACACTTGTTTAGGAACCTGGGTCATTGCTGAGATCTGGGACAGCAGTCCCCTGAAAATGCAGAATTTTTTATTTCTCGGGCAAAACTTGGTTAATTAAAGACGAAATGGAAATTTTTTGGTGATCCATAAAATTCAAAGGGGGCAATTTGAACAGCAATTGCGCAAATGATGCGCCATTCGCCAAAAAGCAGTATAAAACCTGCCGCCGTGGTTGATGCCGCCAGTGATGTCAGTAGATGCAGGGGTCTGGGGGCGGCAGCCCCCAGAATTTTTTTCGATTTTGCATTAAAAACAGTGCATTTTTAGCATATCCCAGGCCCATCGGACAGTGTGCATTATTGTGCAAAATTTTAATTTTTGTGTGCAAAATTTTAAAAAAGTGTGCATTTGCACAGGGTTTTGCACAAAAAAAAAACCCTGACTCAAAATGAATTTAAAATTAATAATTTTATGTTTTTTTGCGCAACAGATGGCTATTAGACATTTTTCCCCACCAAAAATATCACATTTGAGGCATAAATACGGCGTTATAATAAACTTTAATGTCTCAAATTCAAGTTCAAAATTTCCCTAATGCTCAGAACCAAGCTCACGCTGACGGGCAATTTCGCTATAAAAGTTCAGCTTTATTTCTTTTTCCACAGTAGCAAATGTCCATTTATTTGATGCAAGAAACTAAGACTAAACCTTTGCGCACCCACATACTGAGTCTAGGCGTGAGCACTAAGCCTCAGCCTAAGCCTGAGCAATGAGTCTAAGCGCCAGACCTGTGTGAGCAGTAAGCACTAAGCCTAAGCCTGAGGCCTAATTTGAATGAAAAATCTGCTAAGAAGCATCAAAAATAACTTTACTGCACTAACAAACCTCAACTAGCTTCATAATTTAAAAAATTTTGCAGATCTAGCCCGAATTTTGTACTGCACCTTACTTGTGTTGTAACGCTTCAATCAGCCTGGTCCTGGTAGCTTCAGAAAAAGTTTTGTAACTTTTCAAAGCCTGAACCGATTTACAAAATTTTTTCAGCATTTAGTAGCTCAGAAGTTGTTCTTTCAATGGTGTAGCAGCTGGTTTTTTTCCATGGTGTATTCTTACCTAAATCCAATTTTGCGCAAAAATTTTCATGTAAAGTTTGGATCAAGTGCAGTTGGGGGGGGGGGGAGGATAGTGGACCTATTTTTTGAAGTAGAGCACCTTGAGGGAAGCATTTTTTGTAATAGAACCCCTATCCACAAATTTAGATTTTCTGAGCTATGACCCCTTGAAAATTGCATTTTCAGTGTTTTTGGAAGTGAACGTAGGCCAAAGTTCGAAGCCAAAAATGGCTATAAACTTTCGTTTTGGATAGTTTTGAGTGCGTTATGATGTTTTAAGGCATCGTCTAGGCTTAGTTGGCAGGATTCTCTAGGCTAAGCTGGCAGAATTTTTCTGAAAATTTTGATTTTTTTATTGCCTAAGCCTGAGCCTAAGCCTGAACCTAAGCCTAAGCCTAAGCCTGATACTAAGCCTAAGCCTAAGCCCCATACTAAGCCTAAGCCCTAAGCCTAAGCCTAAGCCCAAGCCTAAATTAAGGCCAAGTTTGAATTCGGTCAAAAATTGGACGTTTCTGGAGAATTTGGCCAATTTTTCGGCAGGAACCCGGTCAGAGAGCCTTTGTTTTGATTCTAAAAAATTGTAAACAATAATCTGACACCATTTAGACACGATTAGAACGGAACAACAAGGACTTCGGAAAAAAATTGCGAAAACGTCCGTCACTGAGGGTTCAGATTTCGGGGGGTCATATCTCAGAAAATCCAAAAAATGAAATAGGGGTTCTTGAAGCAAAAAAGCTTCCCCCAAGGTGCTCTACTCAAAAAAATAGGTCCACTAATTTCCCCCCCCCCCAACTCGATTTAACCCTAAAGGTTAATTTTTGGGCAGTTTGATTTCCAGCTAAAGCTTACATCCCACAAACTTCTAACCTAGCCTATTTGAAAGAGCGTTCAATTTTGACCCCCCCTAGGTTTGGGGGATATGGGAAATGGGGGGACTCCGGATCATTAGGCGAAAAAATGCCGTTTTTCCGACTTATTCCACCCCTAAGGGTTTTAACACCAATAATTTCACCTAGATTTTTATTAAAAGGGGCGACATCTATTTTGGGGGCTAGAGATCAGATTGGGGGCTTGGCTGACGATGGGGGTTCTATATATTTTATTAAAAGATGGGGTAGGAAGCGTTTTAGGGCCAACAATAATTCCCCCCCCCCGCCGAAGATTGACCGGTCTACGTAACCAACCATTCATGAACATTGAAATATACTGTTACTTCAGAAGCTATCTCCGCTCTATTTCTGGGTGTGTACGAGTAAAGAACATGTGCCGAGCAGCTGAGGAAGTCTGGGGCCGTATTCTCAAAATTACCTGCAGGTAAAGTTAGGCTAACTTTACCCGAAGGTAAAGTGAAGGTAAAGTCGTATTCTCAAACATTGACTAAAGCCAACGTGATAGCTATAATTACCATTAATTTTCGGGCCAGGAAACTGTTTTATCTTGTTTCGCAGCTAAAGTTAATGTATTGTGCAAATTTTTAACCTCAACCGTCTACGTTAATCGCGTTTTCAATTTTAACTTTACCTTCCCCCACAGAATTAACTTTACCTTCACCTTACCTGTGGGTAAAGTTAGCCTAACTTTACCTGCAGGTAATTTTGAGAATACGGCCCCTGGAGTGGAGCCGTCAACCGGCACAGGAAAAAATTGAGTACAAAATTTATATGTACAAAATTTTTACAAAAAAGTTTTGTATAAATTTTGTATAATTTTTGTATAAATTTTGCATTTTTTTGTGCAATTTTTGTGCAAATTTTGTACTTTTTGGTTTTTTTTCATTTTTTTGGAGGGATCAAGTGCAGTTGGGGGGGAAAAATAGTGGACCTATTTTTTTGAGTAGAGCACCTTGAGGGAAGCATTTTTTGTAATAGAACCCCTATCCACAAATTTGGATTTTCTGAGCTATGACCCCTTGAAAATTGCATTTTCAGTGTTTTTGGAAGTGAACGTAGGCCAAAGTTCGAAGCCAAAAATGGCTATTATCTTTGTTTTTGGATAGTTTTGAGTGCGTTATGATGTTTTAAGGCATCGTCTAGGCTTAGTTGGCAGGATTCTCTAGGCTTAGCTGGCAGGATTTTTTCAGAAAATTTCGATTTTTTATTGCCTAAGCCTGAGCCTAAGCCTAAGCCTGAACCTAAGCCTAAGCCTGATACTAAGCCTAAGCCTAAGCCCCATACTAAGCCTAAGCCCTAAGCCTAAGCCCAAGGCTAAATTAAGGCCAAGTTTGGATTTGGTCAAAAATTGGACGTTTCTGGCGAATTTGGCCAATTTTTCGGCAGGAACCCGATGAAAGAGCCTTTGTTTTGATTCTAAAAAATTGTAAACAATAATCTGACACCATTTAGACACGATTAGAACGGAAAAAACAAGAGCTTCGAAAAAAAATTGCGAAAACGTCCCTCACTGAGGGTTCAGATTTCGGGGGGTGTATCTCAGAAAATCCAAAAAATAAAATAGGGGTTCTTGAAGCAAAAATGCTTCCCCCAAAGTGCTTTACTCAAAAAAATAGACTGCAATAAAACTGCATTTAACCCTTTTTGGAGCTACAAGCAGTTTTTTCTGATTTTTTGACCATTTCCGTGTGAAATAGACATTGTTTCGCCATACGCTCAATTTTTTATTTCTCTGAAAAAAAATTTTTTTCGACTCGTACATATTTTGTACAAATTTTGTATAAATTTTGTATAATTTGTATAATTTTTGTAGAAATTTTGTACATTTTTTGTACTTTTTAAAAAAATCTGTTTCCTGCAGTTTTTTTTCAATCTTTTGACCATTTCCGTCTGAAATAGACATTGGCCCGTATTCACATACTAACACTAACACTTAAAGTTAGTGTAAACCCTAACTTTAAGTGCTTAAGCACAGGAAAAAATATTAGTACAAAAAATGTACAAAAAAAGTACAAAAAGTTACAAAAGATGTACAAAAAATTTTGTACTTTTTTTGTACTATTTTTGTACTTTTTTTGTAATTTGGCCTGGCAAGTTTGTACTTTTTTTGTACTTTTTTTGTACATTTTTTGTACTTTTTTTGTACATTTTTTGTACTTTTTTTGTACTGTTTAGTGCAAGTTTGTACTTTTTTTGTACTATTTTTGTACTTTTTTTGTACTTTCTATTCAAATCTTTTGTACTATTTTTGTACTTTTTTTGTACTATTTTTGTACTTTTTTTGTACTTTTATTTTTTTGTTTCAAGGCTACATTTTCCTTAAAAAATGGATAGCAAATCACTTAAATAGGCCTTCAAAAAGCAAAAAAGAGGTTAAAATTTTCAGTCATTTTTGTACTTTTTTTGTACTATTTTTGTACTATTTTTGTACTTTTTTTGTACTATTTTTGTACTTTATTTGTACATATTTTGTCATTTTGTTTTTACAATGTGACATAATTCTGACACCTATTAACCACAAATAGATATGCCCTGTTCTGGCATATTTGTGGGGAATAGGTATATTTTTCGGTAAAAATTTCGGCGGTGGTCTCACAGCTATGCGCCGAATAGTACATATATATAAACTTAACTGAATACCGAGTTACTGCGCAATATATAACAGGGGCGTAGCCAGGGGGGGGATGGGGGGAATCCCCCTTTGGTTTTCATGGTCAGGCCGGAAAAAATTTCCGATACGTCTCCAATTGACCAAATTTGATCCAAAAATTGAAAATTTTCTGGGGGTTTAGTGTGTCCTTGCTTAGTGTGTCCTTTTCTACAACTCGTAGGCTGCAGTATGAACTAAAAAAACCTTTTCTCCGACACACATGTGACTCACAATGTTTCTTCAAAAATCGACCCTTTTCGGCAGAAATGACTTCTGCCCATATATGCATTTTTTCAGAATTTAAAAGCATTAAAAACAAATTTTTGGGCTTATTACTTTAGAAACGGTGGACAAACACCGCCCGCGTGTACAATTCTTGGATTTAAGTGGTACGCAGCTAAAGCCTAAATATTTCAAAAAATGCCAAATTTTGGTGAAACATCACCAAAACAGGTTTCGTAAGGGGTGTCGGGGTATGGCCCAAAATGACAAAAAACGACGTTTTGCGGCCAAATAACGGTTGTAATGAACTCTATGCATGTTGTAAGCCCAGATGAACCAACCTTAGTAGCAACAATGGGTGAGTTTAGCAAAAAAATGCCGCCAAACAAAATAGGGTTTTTTTCCCCGCAATAGGGTTTTTTTCCCGCACAAACTTTGACCAGTCACAGGTAAACCACAACGTTTTTCACAGTTTTCGAGCTTCAGAAGTATAGAGGAAAGGTAACTCTCTTGAAAAATGCAAACGGCGTTGGTCAAAAGTGTTTTTGTGAAAAATTATGACAAGTCAAAAATTTGGAAAATTTTGTCACTTTGGAATTTTTCAACATGCAAAGTTTTGAAATTTTATAAAAAATGCTACAGGCCTCAAAACTGCACAGAAATTGGTGTGGTAAGTCAGAAGAAGAAAAAGCAAAAATTAATTTAATTTCATATATCGTACTAAAGGGCAATCTTACTACTGCTCGTCGATTGATCTCCGGACTGCATTTCTTCTTTGATCCCAGGAAAAAGCAAAACAAGATAATCTGAAATTACAAATAATTTGAAAGTTGCAATAAGTAAGACTTATTGCAACTAGTAGCAAATTACTTATAAAAACAATTTTATAAGTAATTTCCCTGATGATGTATATTGTTAATCGTATAGCTAGGATTACTAAGGACATAGACGGACAGACAGATGGCAAAAGTGCTTGATTGTTAATACTTAGCTAAAATGGTTAGTAGGTGCTTGCGATCGTCTCCAGACCGTACCCTGGTTAGACGGCGACTCGTCAGTGGATTCATCAACCAGGGACATGCTTTCGAAATTTTAGGTATAGAAATAAAACAAAAAATTTTTTAGTTTTTTATTATATGAAGAAATAAAAAATATCGAAAAATTGGTTTCGTCGCAGATCGCCTCATCTAGGTGACAACAAGAACAACACGTATAGTTTCATGCTTCAACGGTATTATATATATATATATATATATATTATGTAGCTGAGATTTCGTTTCTTATGGTAATTACGAAAGAAAAGGAAAAAATTTTTTATTTGCTATGGCTTAATTCGAAAAAAGTTTGGAAAATCCTTCGAATTAAGGCAATTAAGTTTGTAGCAATATGGATTCTTTTTTAAGGCTAGATCAAAATGTTTTCTCAACTTGTTGTTCGAGTAGCCTCTCGAACGAAATTCATGAAGAATTTTGGGCAGTCTTGAAAAAAAGGAGTCTAAGGAACTGCTTAAGTATATATTCCGGGCGATCTCAGCTCGAAAAATTGAATAGGATGCCTTTTCAGAAAAATTACTTGAAATGTGGGGGTACTTCACTATTTTAAAATTAAATTTGTCTCGTTTATCGAATATTTGATAACTGAAATTGTTTTCTTTTATATCAATATTCAAGTCTAAAACTTCTGCTTTATGATTTGTGGTGTTGACTTTTTCCAAAATCAGACTATTTGGGTAGATGTCGTTATGTTGTAATTCAAAAGAATCATTGTCATTAAGTAACGTTATGTCATCAATGTAACGAAAAACATGTTTATAATTTTTGAGTACTTTGAATTCTCTGTTTTGTAACTGTTTTTTTATATAAGTAAACTCATACCAAAACAAAAATAAGTTGGCTAAGAACGGACCACAGTCAGTGCCCATTGGTATACCTATTTTTTGTCTACATGTTAAATTCCCGAAGTGAAAGTATGAGTTGTTAATGAGCCATTTTATGTCCGACATCAGGGTATTTCGAGAGTAACTGTGGTATCCAAATGGTTTTGTGCCCCATACGGCTTTTCCATAAATTATGTTAATGTATGTGTTTTCCGTTTTAAAAACCAAGTTCAATATGTTATTAAAAGTGTGTTCAATTTCATCATGTCTTAAACTGGTGTACAACTTGCTGAAATCATATGTATTAACCGAGAGTGCTCTGTTTTTTATATTCAGATGTTTCATGCACTCAATTTGGGATGCGCTTTCCACCTGCATACTCAAAAAGGTCCTATGTCGTGAGGTTCGGCCAGGAAGCACTAGGGTTTTTTTCCCCGCAAAACGCGTAGGGTTTTTTTTCCCGCACCACTATAAATCCTAACCCAAGCCCTAATTTGCGTATTTTTAAAAACGCACATGCACACTCACGCGGGTTGAGCCTTGCAGGAATTAGAGCTTTCTAGTGGGGGGACCTCACGTCCTCACCCCCTCCTCCGCTTGCAACGGCCAAATCAGAGGCTCACGAAGCTAAACCGGCAGGAAAAGTTGCTCCGCCCCCCCCCCAGAATTTGCTAGCTCCCACGTATGTTTAGATGCGTTAATGACATAGCGATGAACAATGATTCATTAATGCATGGTTTGCCACCATACATGTACACGGGGTCTCGGTCTGGGGGGGGGGCTTGTCCCGGAATTTTCGAAATTTTAGGGGGGGGGGCTTGTCCCGACGTTTCGGGGGCTTGAGCGGACAAAAACGCAAAAATTTCGAATTTTTGCCTAAAAAGGGGAAATTTTCGGCAAAATTTGACTATTTTCAGCAATTTTTTTGCTTTTTGCTTATTTTTGAAGCATTTTACGGCGATCTGAGGCAATTTTGGAAAGTTCTGGCCCCTTTCTTTCAGCATCAAGGAGGGGGGCTTGTCCCGGTGGGTCAAATCTGAGGGGGGCTTTTCCCGAAATTTCACATCTGGGGGGGCTTGCGCTTGCCCCCCCCCCCCAGACCCCGCCCCCCCATGTACATCTGTGTATTGCCACGCAAATAACATCAAGCATATAATGACCTATTCCCGACAATAGTAGTGTACAATAATGGATAATTAATTCGCGCAAATAGGATGCAGAAAGCAACAACGTGTCGCACGGCGATTGCTATTCTGACGCAATTCTTGTCGGTTTCATTTAAAAAGCTGACTTTTCCTATTCGGTTGCAAAACTAGTCCTGTAGTACATTCAGCAAGCTTATTAGCATTTTTCCGCTATATACAGATCAGCCAACTTTCCTATCCTACCCACACTGCTGCCATTGGTGAAAGGGCATTTTTATAATAATATAACATACTCGCACACGCACGCTCACTCAAAACACAATTAGAAAAATGATACAAAAATAGTACAAAAAAAGTACAAAAATAGTACAAAAAAAGTACAAAAAAAGTACAAAAATAGTGCAAAAAAAGTACAAAAACTGTTGATTAAAATAAGGCAAAAACTCATTATAAATTGGAGCATTATTCATCAACAAGTATCGGAAACATATTAAAATGTATCAAACAAAGCATTTTTAAAAATAGTACAAAAAAAGTACAAAAATAGTACAAAAATAGTACAAAAAAAGTACAAAAAAAGTACAAAAATAGTACAAAAAAAGTACAAAAGGAGCCAAAATTGCAAAAAACAATAAGTTAGTCTTATCAAACAACAGAAGTATCAGAGCGAAAAAAAGTACACAACGGTGATCCAAAATGGCTGAAAAATATATTATAGTAGCGAAACTTCAAAAAAACTAATTTTCAAAAAGTACAAAAAAAGTACAAAAAAAGTACATAAAAAGTACATAAAAAGTACAAAAATAGTACAAAAAAAGTACAAAAAATGTACAAACCCACTTTTGTACTTTTTTTGTACTTTTTTTGTACTCACTTTTTTTCCTGTGAAGTGCTTCGTTTACACTAACTTAAGGGGGTAGTGTCGCGAAAGCAGTTTTGCTCATAGGCTGTGAAAATAGAACTTTTTGTTTTGAAGTAGTATATTCAATGAGAAGCTAGTCCAACGCTGTATGGTATCAAATAATTACTGCCAGACATCACACTATCAATATTGACAAATATCTTGGACCAATCGTCATTAGTAAGCCAGACATCACACAATAGGGACATAAAAGTTCGAAAAATCAAGCCAGATATCAGATTGGCCAGCTTGTGAAGTACACATAATGTGTGGACGCACAATTTTTTGCGACAAATAAGAAAAAAAAAGGTTCGTTTTTCTTTTGATTTGAAAATAAGCGTCTAGATTTTTCACAATTTATCATTATTGCTGTTACTATTTTACAGTTTAAGTACACCTACACAGTTCAAACTAGTATTACTCCACAGCCGCTACAGTAATCTGCACTAAATTTTGTGTGCATAAACTACAACATATGTGCTATTAGTCTGTGTAAAAAAACTAAACAGAAAAATTGATAAATGTGACTAAAAAATGGAATGTGAATAGGTTTTTTTTCGTCATTTTTCCGACTTTGAGACATTATTGCAAACTATATGCTGCACCAATTTTGCTGAAACTTGGCAAAATAAATTGCCTTTTGGTAGATTTTTAAAATATAGAAAGAACAATTTCTAACGTTTTACTGAACAAGTTTTACAGCCGCGCAAAATCGACTGCTTTCGCGACACTACCCCCTTAAGTGTTAGTGTTAGTATGTGAATACGGGCCATTGTTTTGACAAATACGTTTAGTTTTGATTAATTTAATTAATTATTATGCTTAGTTTTGATTAATTTAATTAATTATTATTTTAATTTTTTTGAATAAAACATTTTTCAACTTTTGTACATATTTTGTACATATTTTGTACAAATTTTGTACAAAGTTTGTATAAATATCAGTGGCGTAGCCAGAAAAAAATTTCGGGGGGGAATGACTTTTTCAATTTTTTGAAATGTGCTAAAATGCACTTGATTGCAATTTTAACGCGAAAAACGGTACATATTAGCATTAGCATATATTCATTCAGTTTTTTTGGATTTAGTCAAAGCCCTTGATACAGTGTCTCACGAGAAATTAGTTTTTAAATTAAAAAAATATGGAATTTCTGGTAAGGTGCTCAACTGGATCAAGGCTTTTCTAAACAACCGCTATCAACGAGTCAAGGTAGGAAAGGAGTTATCTACAGTGTTACCCGTGATTAGTGGGGAACCCCAGGGTAGTGTGTTAGGACCACTTTTATTTTTATTGTATACATACATGTCTTTTTGGACAAACGTTCGTCTTTTTGGACCAAGCTTCGTCTTTTAAGACAAAACTTGGTCCTTTTAGACAAACCTTCGTCTTTTTTTGGTAACGAAGCTTTGTCTTTTTGGACAAACGTTCGTCTTTTTAGACCAAGCTTCGTCTTTTAAGACAAAACTTGGTCCTTTTGGACAAACCTTCTTTTTTTTGGTAACGAAGCTTTGTTTTTTTGGACAAACGTTCGTCTTTTGGACCAAGCTTCGTCTTTTAAGACAAAACTTGGTCCTTTTGGACAAACCTTCTTTTTTGTAACGAAGCTTTGTTTTTTTGGACAAACGTTCGTCTTTTTGGACCAAGCTTCGTCTTTTAAGACAAAACTTGGTCCTTTTAGACAAACCTTCGTCTTTTTTTGGTAACGAAGCTTTGTCTTTTTGGACAAACGTTCGTCTTTTTAGAATAAGCTTCGTCTTTTAGGACAAACCTTGGTTCTTTTGGACGAAGCTTCGTCTTTTTCTGGTAACGAATGTTCGTTACCAGTAACGAATTGGAAACTTTTTTTGCAATGTACTGTATATTGTATTTATTGTATAAATGATCTTCCAGACAATATCTCATGTCCAGTTTCTTTATTTGTGGACGATGTTAAAGTATATTGCAAATCAGAAAACTCTGAGCCTTGTATTGCGTTACAAAACGATCTTGATAGGATATATGCGTGGTCTACTGCATGGCAATTAACATTAGCTGCCAACAAGTGTCTGGTATTTTGTTTTGGTAACCGCGTGATTCCTGTCAATTATTTTATAAATGATCCATTGTTGACAAATGTAAATGTTCAGTCTGATCTTGGCATTTTTCTCAATAGTAACTGCAAATTTTCTCACCATTGTCAAAAAGTTTCCAAAAAAGGGCACTTAATTGCATCTCGTATTTTTCGATCTTTTCGATCTCGTTCCCAGAAATTTTTGTTGCAAATGTTTCAAGTCTATGTTCAACCCATTCTCGAATATAACTGTCAGGTTTGGTCACCTCACTTTTTGAAAGACATAGACTGTATTGAACGAGTGCAGTGAAAGTTTCCTAAAAAGATCCCTGGAATGTGAGAACTTGGTTATCATGAGCGCTTGAGGCTTCTAAAACTGCAGAAGTTTGCAATTGCAGAAAATTGCATCGTTAGAAGAAAGACGACTTCGTTTAGATTGAATTTTGACGTTTAAAGTATTCCACGGTTTGGTTGATATTGCGTTTGATAAAATTTTCGAATTTGCTCCATTCTCTGGCACAAGAGGACATCGGCTCCGACTCAAGTACCCTAGTTTTCGAACAGTTTCAATGAAACATTTCTTTCGCTCCCGCATTATTCAAATTTGGAATAGTCTTCCTGAAACAGTGGTTACTTCTCAAAACCTTTCAGTGTTTATAAAAAGACTTGATCAAGTAAATTTGGAAAATTGCCTCCTGGGGCGTGGGTCACGGTGATCACAATTGGTCTTTCCCCGTCCTTATCAGGCTTTGCTGATGTAATGCTCAGCTAACGGAGAGAGTTCCACATCCTCAGCCAGAATTACCGATATGCCCTTTGGCAATTTATCTTTCAAAACAGTATATATAGTACAGTATATAGTTTTCAAATCGGAAGGTGAAAGCATCGGAAGGCATTGCCAAACGGACCAGAAACTGCATGTGTGCCTAAGTGCAAGTGCCAGTCGTGCTTACCCAAAAAGTCGAGACCAAGAATGAGATCATAAGGACAACACTGTGTCACCTGGCACTCGTACTCATGCACATACAGTTACGAAATTGTAGTTTGCCTTTTACTGCTGCTATATAGGGCATCTTTTGGTTATTTGCCGTCACCGCTTCCGGTGCTATAGGTGCTGTTTCAGAAGTGAAATGACGCTTTTGTTTTAGCGCCTCATACAATTGACCAGACATAATAGACATAGTTGCACCCGTATCGAGCAAGGCAAAAACCACAAGACCCGCTAACTGTACAGCAATGACGCAAGCTTTAGCGATGGAAAAGCGCAATTGAGAACCTACATAGTACGTAACGTCGTTACTCAGTTCTTGACGTAGGTTTGACGGTAATTCAGAAGCAAATGCAGGCAATTCGGGGAAATGTTGGTCTGGGGATTCCTCATGATTTTCTAGTTGGACCTTCTTTTTCCCCCTTTTTCTTTTTCGCCTTTTTCTTTTTTCCTTTTTGAGGGGAGGGTCGCCCCTCCATGCCCGTTTTTTCACCCGACTGTTGGCGATTACTGGATTGATTCTCCTTTCCAGTGGGGACTAGGGTAGGTGCATAACACAGCTTGGACGCACCCTTTTTGGGACGTTCCGCCGGCATCGGCGGATCCTTCCCTTTGGGCTTGCCCTTGGTTCCTTGCCCCTTCTTTGCTTCCCGTCAAACCTGCGCATTGTTACGTATATGCGTACTGTGAAAATCAGAATTTCTCGTCGAGTTTTGGCTCAGCTCTACCAATTGTGAAGTTGGAACTTTCCCCTTTTTGCGCTTTTTTGCGTTTCTCAGGCTTCTCACGCTGTGCGTTTGCTTCCGAAATTTTGCAAATTTTCTGCAATTTGTCAGAATTTTCATCTCTCAAAACTGCAAAACGCACTACAGTTGGAATTTTAGAATTTGAAATTGATTTTGAATTTGCTGAGAAACTTTTGCGAAACACCTTCGCAGGCGGCGTAGGTGAGTGTCTGGCCGCATGATCAGATTTCTCACCTCTGTCGCCGTACTGCGATCCCCGCGCACTATGCAACCAAAATTTTTGACGCTGAAAATTTGATTGCGCAGCAAAATTACGTGCATCCAGATCAAAATTTGAGAAATGTGGCTGACGATAATTTTTACCGGAGCCGTACTGAAAATTTTCGCGCTGTCGACAGTCATTATATACGTACGTACGATTTCGCGCACTGTTGCGCACCACACCTGACCTGCCTGCGGAATTTTTGGTGAAAAATTTCCCGCTAGAATATGCATCCGGGCCCTGGGGCACACTCCGTGAGGCTCTGGTCGGTACCGGCGGCTGGTAACTGCTCCTGTGGATGTTTTGTGTGAGCCACTGCACGTACTGCTACAATCCCTGTTGGAAATGTGGTTGCTGAAACTGAGTACAGGGGTGGGGATATGCGACTAGCGCATTAGGTGGATGGGGGTTCTCAACATTTACACAAGAAAACACTTGTGTTTGGGTGGGTGAACCGGGGTCGGTTTCAGAATTCGAATTAAACCAGCGAAAAATTTTCCATCGTTCGGCACTGCCGATATCAGAATTATATACAGTTAAATTTGAGATTGCACTAGAATTAGACGACGAGTCTGAATTTGACTCCACAGAAATTTTTGAATTGTTTGGGAATTATTAGTGACAATATATCGGCATTGATAGAGCGGCCATACCCAATTGTGCAATCTGAAATTTGGCTGGCATTATCACAAAATATTTCAGATGAAGTTTGTCCCCTGCGCTTTCAGCTTGGGGGAGATCAGGGACCTCCTCTCCCCCGCTTAGCGAAAATTTTTGTTGGAAGATCCAGAGAATGGGGAAGGGTATGTCGGTCGTAGTGCTCCTCACGGCGGGCCTGGCCACGGCCGCGTTCTCCACCCCGCCCACGGTAGGATCTACCACGGGTGTTGTGAAAAACACGATTACCGCGCCGTTCCTGTCGCTGAGGGCACTCACGAGAATAGTGTCCGTAGTTCTTACAGAACCGACAATCAATATTACGCAAATCCCCTCGGTTTTGACCCCGTCCGCGGCCTCTCGATTTGATTGCCCCATGAAGCAAATACGTGGTAGGTAGAGCATGTGCACCGGGCAAACATCAGCAAAATCAGAATAGGAGGGATATGTAAAGTCCGATTCTTCCCTCTCAAATTCGGGGACCGTGGACACTGAAAGCGCATCAATTTTCTTGTTCAACTGTGCCACCTGTTCACTCAAATTTTTTGTCACAGTAAAGTATTCGTTTAGCCGTGAGGCCAAACAATCTGTGGGGGGTTTCGGCGTAGTGACAGGGGCTGCTCTTGTGGGAAAATCCGTTGGCAACAACGGAGCGTTCCGAGTTCCTGCTAATAGAGCCGAAGCGGTTGCCATTGTCCCCTCAGCGAGCAGTGAATCCTTCTCCACTCTTGAAATTATATCCATGATTCGGGATAAATTTTTAATACCGCCCCCAGTCCAATTTTTAGCATCTGCCAAAACTGAGATGCATTTGGCCCGCAATTCCGGTCGGAGACCCTTTTTCAACTGCTCTATAATTCTTTTGGAGCGCTCATTTTCGGGTTCCAACGGAAATGCTTTCACGGCCAGCAAATGCAAGTCAGTAATAAAAATATGGGAGCTTTCACTCGGTAACTGATATCGGGAGAAGAATTTATCTGCCCACTGTTCCTTTGTTACCGGGAAAGGTTCGTATGCAAAAAATGAGAGCTTTGAGGCGCCTCATAATCGTTGGGTAGCCCAATTTCTGTCAAATGCGAGAAAACTGACCATGACCAGATTCAACAACAGAGAGTACCACAGATTCTCCGGAACTGAGTTTATCCGGGCAACTGATTCAAAATTTCTGACCCAATCTGTGATTTTCACCTTACTCTCTGAGCCTTCAAACGGCTTCAAATTGTTTTTGAAACAAACTAAGTAGTCACGACGAGCCATTGTTGAATTTGTCAATGTTGGGCTTATTTGCTGACCCAACGAACTGTTTCCGGTAGCAACTTGCGAAGACGACTTCGCTGTCCCCAGCTGCAAAAAAATTTCAAAATTTTGGCAATTATCCCCGTCCTTCGACAATTTTTCGTCAAGGTTATTAGCACTTTGAGAATGGGACAACTGAGAATATTTTCCTTGTCCCTGTACGTAGCACAATTTCGACGTGGTTTACTCAACGCAATTGAATCAGACTGAGCTGAAGCAGAATTTCGACGTGGTGAGGAGGAAAACATTCATACAAATACAAACAAAATTAAAATTTTGACACAGAAAAACCAACACAGGAAAACCATTATTACTTTAAGATAAAAACCAAAATTTTAGGAGCGGCACCTTAACCCTTTGATGCGCACTGTAAACCTCAGTGACCCCACTCGGTGGATGCCCAGTCTAGGGCTGTAAAGCTTGGCTAGCGTATTTTAGTCAACTGATCTTCGAACTGTTTTTTCAGAAATTGCAGATCTTTGCATTTGGTGGCCAAATTTTAGTCCTGCTGCCACACAACAAAACCTATGCTTGATTAAGCAGTGTGAAAATTTGACTTTTTCAATCGCAAAAGTTGTATTTTCATTATAGCCTCATTATGATGTTCGATCGAAACTCTGGCAGTCGACTTTTTGTGCATCAGATACAGGCTTACAGCGGATATTGTAGTTTATTTTTAGCAGTCAACCATGATGGGCGCACGGTTGCTGTGTTAATACTCTAGGGTGAGGTACATTATGCCTGAGCGATGGCGCAAAATTTGCACAAACTTTCAACTTTGAGCGCTTATAACGCAAAACCGGTGAGTCCTAGACCCTTGATCGACTGAATATGTTTTGTTCACCATTAAAATTTCTATCGAATTGTGGTTTTGCCAGCTCTCTACGACGCACGTATGTAGTTCGAGCAATGGCCAAAAAAGTGGAAGGTGTCAAAGTTTGGCTGCCTAGAGGGAGAACCTCTGGTCGTCAAAGGGTTAATAGGTCAGTTGCAAGTAGTGCCAGCAAATTTCGATGACACTTGAATTTTTCAAAACATTACTTTTACCTTACCGTCATACAGCTTATTTTGTCGGATTACTACCTTATTTTAACTAACCTCGAGCGGTTGTTTTATTCCACCAATATACGAAAAATTAAACTGTCCGTTATTATGTCCGTTTTGTTTGATTAAATTTGTAACGTTCTAAATCAAAGCGAGTTTTTAAGGTGGTAGTGTCGCCAAAGCAGTTTTGCTCATAGGCTGCAAAATGAGAACTTTTTGATATGAAATTGTACGCTCACTGAGAAACTACTGAAATGCCACATGGTGTCAAATAAATACTGCCAGACACTAGGCTACCAATATCTACCAATATTTTGAACCAATCACCATTTGTAAGCCAGACATCACACAATAGAGACATAAAAGTTCAAAAAATCAAGCCAGATATCAGATTGGCCAGCTTGTGAAGCACATGGAATGTTTTGACGCACCATTTTTTGCCACAAATAAGAAAAATAAAAAATAAAGCTTCGTTTTTCTTTTGATTTCAAAATAAGTGTCTAAATTTTTTACAATTTATCATTATTGCTGTCAGTACCTTACAGGTTACGCACAGTTTCACAGTTCAAACAGGCATTACTCCACAACGACTCAAGCAATTTGCACTAAATTTTGTGTGCATAAACTAGAGCATATGTGCTTTTACTTTGTGTAAAGAATCTAAACAAAAAGTTTTTTAATTGTGACGAAATTATCGAATGTGAATAGGTTTTCAAAACGTCATTTTTCCGACTTTGCGACTTCACTACTAACTGTATGCTGCATCAGTTTTTCTGAAACTTGGCAAAAATATTTGCCTTAAAAAATATTTTTAGAATATATAAAGAACAATGACCTATCTTTCACTGAAAAAGTTTTATAGTCGCGCAAAATCGACTGCTTTCGCGACACTACCCCCTTAAGCGGCGAAGTTGGATCGGCATCGAAACATAGGAGTTAAAATTTTCGCTATTGATGCACGTAATTTCTAGAAACGAATCAAAGTATTGAACCAGAATGGAACAGGATAAAATTTTTAGGTCCCTCGTACCTACCCAAGGGTTTAATTTCTTTTATTCGAGCCAAAAACTACTCTTTGGCCTGTATTCACTAGAGATCGGCCGCTAAACCAAGTGTCGGCCCCGGGCCGGCCCGGTCCTGGCATCGGCCCGCGGCCCGCCACCGGCCCCGGGCCGCGTGGGAGCGGGCCGGCCCGGGGCCGTTGCAGTCGGCCCGGGGCCGGTCCGGTCGGCCCGGTCGGCCCGGTCAGCCGCAGCCGGCCCGCTGTTTGCCGGGAATCGGCCCGGGACCGGCCCGGTCGGCCCGGTAGGCCTTGGTTGGCTTGATCAGTAATAAATTAGACTGCTAAAGTCCAAGGACGACTGAAGCACACTAAAATTTTTTACATACAACTGTAACTTTTTGCATTACAAACACAAAGCTGCCTCAAACTAGCACTTCCACAGCTGTTGCTTTGATAAGATAGCGCGAGCTCTCGGACCTTAAACTCTAGCTGTAGAATGAATCAATGAATAGCAGACACCGAACTGAAAGCCAAAAAACTGAAACTTGTATCAGTTTTGTTGTGGGTGGAGTGCACCCCACCAAATAAATCAATAAACTTAAGTCTCAGGTCAGGCGTTTACAAAAAGCTTCAACTGCATTCTTGCAGCGCACTTGAGTTAATTTATAAGTTTAAGCCTGAGATACATAAGTATAGTCCACCCGCCGTTGGTTTTAGTTCCCGCTTACAGCACTTGCTTTTAAATACGTTCATATTAATCTGAAGACAAAGCTCGCTAGTTGCCGTGAAGACCAGTTGCTCACAGGGGTTTGTTTGTAACGTCCATTTTGTAAGTATAACTTAATTTGATTGGTTTGAGGCTGAAGCTCCACCCCGTGGCCCGGTCGGCCTGGGGGCCGGCCCGCTGCCACGCGTCGGCCCGGGGCCGGCCCGCGGCTCGCCACCGGCCCCGGTCGATCTTTAGTATTCACATACTAACACTAACGCTTAAACATAGTGTTTATACTTAGCGTTAGCGCTTATAAGCACTAAGTGTTATTCACATACTTAAACTTCTAACATACAGTACTGTGCAAAAAAAAGTTCCCTGTTCGTCGGCGTACGACGAGCTTTGTCGTTCGCGAAAAGTGACGAACGGTGGCCGGAAAGTGACGAACAAAAAATTTTCAATTTTTCACTTTTTTACATTGAAAATGTGTTTTGGAGCACTTTTGAAAAATTTTTTTGGTCGTCACTTTCCGGCCACCGTTCGTCACTTTTCGCAAACGACGAAGCTCGACGAACAGGGAACATTTTTTGCACAGTACTGTAGAAATTTGACAGTCAAAATTGAAATTTTGCCTGACCTTATACCTTCAATTTCTCAGCCCACGCGATACCTGGAAACTCGGCGATACTTGGAAACGCTTTGTCCGGGTGTGTAGATTTCAAAAACAGCAAAATCTTGCTAAAAAATTTACTATTAACTCT
>JASANF010020712.1:0-11300 GCA_030248245.1 Trissonchulus sp. WLG1_4 | reverse complement strand
CCCATGCTAGGTTATGAAAATGTACAGTTTGCGAACACTTGTTTCGATTTTTCACGTAAAACAACTTTATAGCAACACTATTTAACTCACTCTTGAGAAGTTAAGATATTTGAAAGTTTATTATTTAATTATGCTGACACCCGGGTTTAAGTTGGGCTGGCTGCTGTTTAGTGTTTGAACTTGAACTGAAGTTACTAATAATCTTAACCAAAATCTGATACCATTTTTTATTAAAAACTAACAGATACGATATAGACCTTAGCAATAGTGAAGTTGTCAATTAAAGCGCAGCAGTGGCAGCAAAATAGCTTTGACTCGAGCCTTACTGTTTTTTTATATTTATTATTACATATGACTTTGAAACAAGTTTAAAATAAACTTTTGTTGTTTACCTTTTCTGTTACTATATGTCTGATAATGTAACTGAATTAATTATTAATAAATGACATTTAACATTCAACTGTTAACTAGCAGACAAGCAGACAATGTCAAACATGGCCATATATGGAACTGCCTTTAAGGAAATTAGAACACTGGCTGATAGTCACAAAAGCTGTTTTGGCTGATACAACACAGAACCATATGACGACGTTCTATTTCATGCGAAATCACTGCTAGACTGAGTGCAAAGTTGACCACCTTTTGTGAATAACGGCCATTGGCACGTAAAACAGACCATAAAACTACATATCGTGAAGCAAATTGTCTGAAATTAGCTTTAGCCTAATCGTCATAATGATAGGAGAGTAGGGATGTTTTCAGTTAACTGCTGATTCATTTTCAGTTAAAGTTACGCAGTTTTAGTTAACTGATAATAACTGATAACTTAACTGCTGTGATTTTCAAAAGGAGTTAAAAACTGATAACTTAACTGCACGATTTTCAGAAGCAGTTAACTTAACTGTAACTGACCTGCCGTGAAAAACTGATTGAAATCAGTTAACTGATTTTATTTTCAGTTATGCGGCGAAACTGCTTAAGATTTTCAGTTTATACGCTTAACTGAAAATCAAATATTCAGTTCAGTTATGGGAACATTTGAAAAATCAATACATTCACGTACGTGCTTGTTTATTCACCGACACAAGTATGGGTTTCGCACGATGTGGCGTGCACTCAGTCATTTATACGCACTGTAACGTGAAGCGTCAAGTGCATGAACGAGTGCGCGCAGTGCACGAATTTATGCACGCGAGTTTCACGTGTTAGTACGAATAGTTACTGAGTGTACACTACAAAGCGATATAACGAATAACACTGGAAGGTCTTGCACCTCGATCTGCACTGCTTTGTTTCTAACTTGATCCAACCGTCCCGGTCTGCTAAAAGCACTTTAAGGCCCGGACCGAACCGTCTACAAAAAAGGATATAAACGCGGCGTTCACAACCTACATTATGTAGGTACTCATTATGGTTAGGCAGCCGCAGTAGTATTTAAAGTCACTCTTAATACTTGGTTTATTCGCTAATTCTTTATGCTATTTGGTTTATTGTATTTCGGTCATACTTCCAGGAATTTACGTTTACGTTTACGTTTTTTGTAGTTACTAATTACTCGTATTAGACGTTTTAACCAAATTAAAATAATTTTTTGATCCCATGCTGACAAAAGGTTTTTGGTTTTAATAATTAAATAGAATTATTCGTTGAATATATAGTAGTAATTAATTATTGATTAGCAATTAATTAGATAGTAATTACTATTATAATTGCAGAAACTACGTGGAAATTTAGTCATGATGAAAAATATCAGGATAGCGTAAAAGGGTCAGCAATTTTAAGTTAAGAAATAACTGAAAATATTTTCAGTTAAAGTTATCAGTTACAGTTAAGTTAACTTAACTGTAACTGAACTGATTAAATTTTTGCTAAACTAACTGATAACTGAACTGATCTATTCTTCAGCTAATCAGTTAACTGATTAACTGAACTGATTAAGATTTCGGTAACTGAAAACATCCCTACAGGAGAGTTTTTAGGATGGCTGTACTTGTTGGTACTTGGCAGGGTAGCAATATGTCCTCACAGCTATAAGAAAATTATACACTAGACTATATGTAAATTCTCATGGGGAAACCGTGATACGCTCGTAATTTCATCGGTTGAACAAACATACGGCTGTAACTCGATCTCACGGTCGTTCTGAAAAGGTATATAAAGTCAAGAGTACGTAATGGAATGAGCATGACAATCTTCCCACTGGCAACTTGGCAGCACGGTTATTGCGTTGCACATTAGCGGCTAAAAACCCAAGCAGGAACGTTCAGAAACAGGTCTCAAAACCAAAGGATCAGTCAAAGTACCCATCTCGATACCTTCCCATTCGGGTCTTTTTAGGCTGTTATTATGCCGCCAACGCGAATACCGCGCCGTGTGGTTGGCCGGTGGGGAAACTGGGAAGTGCATCATACTTCTATTATCACGTACTCTTGGTATTACCAAGAGTATATCATAGTGTCTCACCCTATCGAAGAAGAGTGACACAATCACAGCCTGCTGATGTGCTAGCGCAGGCAGATGCGCTCGTCGTTTTCGGCCTACAAGTTCAGGTTTCCTATAACAAGTGTACAGCCATTCAGCGCAATAGATTCTCTGCTGAAAGGCCTACTCACGCGAGGGCGCATTTTGCTCGATGGTGTACGCCATGCAGCTTGAGCGGGCGCATGAGCGGACTCATGAGCTGGCGCATTCTATTTTCACGCTGCCTGCTGCATTATTTCACACAATGCAGTAGACAAGTGCGCGTGTGCGCCCGTTCCATGCGCCCGCTCATGATCCCTCGAGTGAATAGGCCTTAACACCATACATGTAACGGAGTCAAAATTTTGAAGGGGTCTCTCCGGCCAAATTTTGGGGACCCTCCCCCCCAGAACGTTTAAAAATACCTTAAATTTTGCAACATTTACTAGAAATTTCGCCAAAAAGTGCCATTTTTTCTAAATTTTGCCCAAATTTTGGGGACCCTCCCCCTAGGGTCCTCCATATGGGACCCCATCCCCATCCCCCTCATACATGTATGCTTAACACACCTTGGTACATAATGGTTAATGCGTTGCTAAGTATTAAGAAAGAATTAAATATTAACAAAATTTTAGGTAATAGTCCAACTGCAAAACTATCACAAAAGGTTTACTTTTGTGCACATTTTGGTAAACTTTCAGCAAAAATAACTGAAAACGTTTACAAAATTGAGAACGATCGCTGAAACTTTGCCAAAATGTCCCTAATGGTATTTACAAACTTTTTGTAAGTGAACTACATACATATGAACTGATAATAACAATCACCTTTTATCACCCTTTAGTGCTTAACGGTGCGTCAGCGATTATGCACTAAACTGTGTTACACAGAGCATCTAGACGCTGATTTGTCGTATACTTGTTCAAGAAAACCTAAGCAAGTACATAGGCCAAAAAGGACGGTCGCATAGAACACAGACAGGCTGGAGAGTGTCTCACTCCTCGTCATTAGGGTGTAAGACACTAACATGTACTCTTAATACCTTACTACCATTCTAAGGAGCGTGACGTGAATGGTTTCAAGTCGACCGTCCACATATCTGTCATACCCTGCTAAAATGTGTTGCAACTGTTAAACATTTTCAGTTTCTGAAGACAGATTCCAGCTTCGCTTCCGTCTCAGGTCTTTGGATAAAAGCGTGGTCTTAGTGGAGTCTTTGTCAATTTTCGTGCAAACTGTGGTGTGTCGTCTATTTCTGTTGATACCCTGATTAGACGATCGACCGGCTATTTTTACACTCTCTACTCGATTGGCATAAACGCTATTAGTGTCGCTCCTAGAATGTTCGTCTAGGGAAGAGCCTTCATGATTCAATCGGCAGTTTCGCGGCATAAAGCGAGAAATGATTTCCTTGCGAAATCTTGGGCAATATCGCATGTAAAGCAGAAAGTTTAGTGCTGAATTGGCAACTACAAACGCATTACTGATGTCAACCACGTAGCTAGTGTCATAGGTGTTGAAAAAAGTGGTCGACCGCATAATCAATTCAGTTATATCGATTCCAGTAGGCAAAAGCAGGCAGCACAAAAACTTCACTTCGACCATGATGAACATTTTTGTCATGCAACTTTCGAGATTTTGTCTTCTAGCCGTTGATCGTTCGTTAGTTCCACTCATTTTTCGATAAAGCGACGCTCTTAGACAGCTGCTGATGCGATACGCGAAAATCGCTTGAACAATAACCGGACCGCCGGTGATAAAACAAATTCCCATAAGCAGCCGATAAACCAGAAAATAAACCGCATTCTGCCGCATAGCGGTTGGCCGAATGGAGGGCTGTGAGAAATTCACGATTTGCGCATTGTCAGATTTGCAATTTATTTCCGAAAATTGCTGGTAAAACACTTCCACTTCGAAAAACTTGGGTGCATTAAACAGGACAGTGGCAAAGGTGACTATTCCAAGAGTTAGCCATTTTCTGCGGTTCGACGCGTGAAGCTGAAAAATGATTGGCGAGCAAATTGCTCGGTATCGTTCGCAAGCAGTGACGACCATTGTCCAAACGGAGCCTGTCCGAGCTATGGTACTAAGTGGGAAAAGTGTGAGATAGAAATAAACGTGGTAGCCTACGTCAGGTAGACGACCGTATTTTAGCGCACCGTACGTGTACAGAAACGCTGAAGATGCAAGCAAGATATTGTCCCAAAACGCTAGCACTTGGATATAAACGTTAATTTGCGCTCTAAGCGCTCTCAGGCTGAGTATATAAAGGGTCAGAGAGTTACCAATGAGTCCGAAAATTTCAAGAAAACACATTAATACGCCATTCACTGCAAAAGCGTAGGTGGAATAGAAATCCTGATCCGTTTCGGAATCCGCGAGTCGTTTTTGATCGCAATAATCTGTGGTTGTATTTGGCAACATTTTTGTGATTTTTGCTTGTTAAATTTTTTCTGAAAAAAATTCAAGTGCTATGAATCACCATTAATGAGTCACATAAAGATTCTAGTTAAAACAACTTCCTGTGTTAAAAATTATACCATATTAATTGAAAAATGGAAAAACATTTTCTGGAATTTATACTTTTTTCAAGATTTTAATTTTAAAGCCAGACCAAAAAATATTGAACCCTGAGCAAAAACAAAACACACTTTTTCTTTTCGAAAAAACCGAATTGTAAGCATTAAGATGACAGCTTGTCGTTAGAAAAATCTCACTCAGAGCTCTGCAATTTTTGGTCTAACTTTAGTTTTTATAACTAATGTACCCACGTGCATAACACACCAGAAAAGGTGGCTGTTTAAATATATTGTAGTATATTTTCTCAAGGAATGAATCCTAATTAGAAAGCTTTTGCAATTTGGAAATGATAACTAAATTCTAAAATACTTAGGTTCTTTGTTGAATAATTTACATTCACAGCTTAACTAAAAATTCAAACGGCTAGCTATTTAATTGATTAAATATCAGACCGCAAACTGTTCTTTGTGTGTTCCACACATGTTTGCCAACAGGTAACAAAAATGAACATGTCACGAACACGAAGCACATACACGAAAGCTGTCATGTTTTACTGAACTAGGGTCTACAAAATGTAATACCCCTTCAAGTTCAAGCAAGCTGATACTGCCATTCACAAATTAAATGGTGATTTTTCTCTCCTTCACGCCGAAAATTAATAAAAATTAAGGGTAGCTAATTCTTCTTCTCCCCCACCGCTCAAACGCTGGGGAAATAACGTGAAGGCATTTTGCCTCTGGAAATTTTTCAAATGAATTCGTCAAAGCAAAAGATTGGAAAAAAAGTGCTGGTTTATTAAAGGTCTTATGAATCTGTGGAAATTATAGCTGCTAGCATTGGATTGTTGTGCAACTCCCCTCCAAGGAACCAGGCTTATTCAGATTTTGATTAAAAGCCCGTTTATGCAATATTAAAGAATTTTCGATGCGCCGCAGAAATCTAATTTAATATTATCTTAGCTCTCAGCAATTCTTCAACACTGTTGAAATTCGGCAGACAATTCAAAATAAGAAAAATATGGCACCTATGTATAAGCTTTTGCTATTAAAAGTAAGTATAGCTAACCGTAATAAGAAAAATATGATAATAAATAATAATATGATATGATAATAATAAAAAATAGTAAGTAAATAGTATATGCTTAATAAGAAATCCTTGCACAAGTAATTTTGCAAGAAGACTTATGTAACGGAAAAATGAACTTTGACCACAAAATGTAAAACAATGTGGGGTTACTTATTGTTTGTTTATGCAAATACACAGCGTCTAGTGAGGTGCTCAATTATTATTTATCAGTTTATCATTATCAGCAAGAGTACATAATAGTGTCTCACTCTATGGAACACTCTTCTAGGTATTATAGAGTGAGACACTATTATGTACTCTTGTTGTTATTACAACTTCAGTTCATCTACTTTGACTTTTTGCGACAAAAGCCGATTTAGTTTAAGATTAGGATTTCCACTTAACATTTTAAAGAAATGAATTTTCAAAAATTTTATCCAAATGGCGACTGACTTGAGATTTGATCACACATGGTGTGATGCGTATAGTCAGTCCGTTTAAGCTCCAGTTTTCAGGTACCATAAGTTTGTTTACAGAGTACAAAGCGCGCAGATGAAATGTATAAGTATAAATTAAACAAGCCCAATCTGCGGCAAAAGCATTCAGTAAGCATCAAACATTTTTAAACACATTGGCCAGGGGCCATCGTAAACCTGTTGGGCCAGCTACAGCATTAACTTACTTACTTGATTTATCTTCCATACAAAACATCTTCTTTAGCTATTCTAACAAAGTTTGTACAAACTACAAAGTGCACAATGGATACGGGATCAAGACGTAAAAGAAGTTATTGCTGCAATTAGTTAACAGCTAAATGACTTAGCGAATAATCCGTAAAATTTAAAAAAAGTTGTCTCCGGCTGGGCTCGATCCAGCAAACTTTTGGTTATGAAACCAATGCGCTAGTACTCTGCGCCACGGAGACCACAGATCAAGATTGTTTAGTTGTCGTTGAATATTTTAGGTACGAGCATTTTAACGCTGTGGACCTGGGCCAACCTTTTACAAAATTTTCCAGTCCTAAGTCCTAAATTTTACGATTTTGCAAATAACGATTTATGTGCCGTGTTATATACCTAACTGTTTTTGGATCTTGATTATTATATTTATTGTTTTCAATTTGCTTAGATATTTTATATCCTATTAATTATATATGTACTTTTAGTGAAGTCTTGGGACTTTGTGATCTATGTGGTCGAGTGGTTAGTTTGATAGATTCTCAACCATGAGGTCATAGGTTCGATTTTAAGACTTTTTGGCAGTCTTTTGCATTTCAAGTTACTTCTCAACAATATCCCCGATCTCAACAACACAGTGAAACTACAAGGCATTTCAGTGTGACAGATGCACATCTAAGACAGAAGACGTGTAAAACACACTCCGCACATAAACACTTTAACGCTAGAACAGTGTTAAAGATACCAGAATCAAAATTAAAGACCTGTTGGGCTGTGGCCCAACAGGAAAAAAAATAAATTTCTCGACAATTGTCGAAGTTCTTTTACGGAATACCTAACCTTATGGAATATATAATGTTGTTATACTGTGGACCCCGGCTAAAAACGTTTTTTCAGGACTTTGGTATAAATTTTATGATTGTGTGAGTACTGAAGGATTACTGCGAGATACATTTTAATTTGAATTATTATATTTATCACTTTGCTTAGGATAGTTTATTTGTATCCTATTGAATTATTAGTTTAAACTGTTGAATTTTTAGGAAGTTGAAGTTTAATGCGTTGAATTCGGAAGTGGGTAAAATTTCAGGAAGTGTTGTCTGACTATCTTGCCTTCAACCCTGATTTGTCACTTATCCCCTACAATCTGCTATTTCATGAAACTATGGCTATGGCTGTTCAAACTTCAAACCTAGACAAAACAAATGTCTCCAAAAACAAAAAATGACTTATTTAGTGAACTTGCCCAATTTTAGAAGTTATTTTTTAGTAAAACTTTGTGACATGAGAAGACAGTCAAAGTTCCTCTGTAGAACAAAAAGAAACAACATCAATAACGCATTGTGAGTACGACAATCTTTCATGAGAATTCAGGCATGGAATTATTTCCCTTAATGTAATAATACTTTTGTAACCCTGCGTACTGATGTGGTTGGGTTTCCTTGAAATGATTGCATGCATATCTAGTTTATTATGCCGGCGACTTATATATTTTAACTCGTTTAGTCCGATACTTTTTTACAAACTTAAGGCCAGTTTACACGATTAAACTCGCACCAAACTCACGGCAAACCAAACTTGCTCCAAACTGAAGGTTTGGTCCAAATTCGCACCAAACATGGCATTCACACGACCAAACAATCACAAACCAAACTGCCCCAAACTCAAAGCAAACTCGCACCAAACAGCCAAACAGCAGCTACCACAGCAAAGAGCGCGCATTTAAAGTTTTAGTTAAAATTCGAGTTTTTTAAAAGGAAAACATAATTGTTTCATTTGAATAAGAATAAACGTTAAAATTTTGAGAATGATAGTAGCTTATTTTGGTTTATATAACCACAGTACTAACACCATAGATAACACGGAGGGTATTTTTTATTATTTACATTTATTACTTATTTATTATTACTGTCTATTTACATTACTTGGCTTCATAATTACGATAAGAACTCATGAACCGACGCTGAACAGTTTCAGTAAATCTCTAAGCAGATACCGAATGCATGTTTTGACTTATTGATTTCTTTGTCCGTACACCGATCATCGGTGGGACCTAGTACGTCTTCGTTCAGTTACGTGTCTCTCGCTATGTTACTTTTTTGACATTCGCGCATGCGGATGCGGATGTTGACCATTGGCGTATTCAGGGGGGGTGGGGCTGGGTGGGCTGCAGCCGCCCCCCCCCCGTAGCGGTTTGAGCCCTTCCTTAGAGGGTCGCAGCCCCCCCCCCCCTTTCCGAAAATTCAAAAGCTGACAAAAGTGTTTCTGATACCTCCACAATTAACAAATTTTACCTTCAAAATTTAAAAAATCTCTGAACTTTTCCATTCTGTTCATGTTTTTTCTTTGTGCATGCCAGGTGTATATGCCAGGTCTATTATCATATTCTGTGTTAATTGATTGATGTCTCACATGTCTGTATAGTCAGATAGGGTAAAAAATACAAAATTAAATACAAAGTACAATATTTTTTGCTTTGTTGCATACATGTTTATATTTTTTGCATACATTATATTTTTCGCGATTTTTTCACTTTTTGTTAATTTTAATTTTTGAAGCATATTACACCAATCTGCAGTGGCGTAGGCGTAGCCACAAAATATTTCAGGGGGATGACTTTTCTTTCTTTAAAACGTGTTAAAAATGCATTTAATTGCTATTTTAACGCTAGAAACGACACATATTAGCAATTTTCGGCGAATTTATGGTTTCTGTGTAATAAAAATCGCCACAGTCGACCAATTGGAACTTTGAATGGTGATCTGCTAACGGCATGTGTATCCGCGTCTCGTGTGTCATTTTGCAGCCCTAAAATTGCAACACACATCAGAAACGGTCGTTTTTGACGACTGATCAGAACAAGCCACCTGGCAAAAGCATATTGCAACGACAAATCATGGCAAAACCCCAATTTTTGAACGCAGCCATAAAATAGCCTACGCTGGCCCATAAGACAAAAAGATTCGCTCCAACTCTTATGTACGCAGATATACACGAAAGGGCTTTTCTTCCCGCCAAATGGACATGACTATTATTCCCCGCTCGGCTATAACGTTTATATACGAGGTCATAGGCCCTTGGCCAATTTTTTTGATCCATGGGCTTAAATATTAATTTTAATATTTTGTTTATTTCATGTAAAAAGTGGTTTTCAATGCAATGTCGATGGTTAAAACCTCAAAAAAGCTCAAACTTCTGCCGCCGCCCCCAGACCCCCGCAATGTTAAGTGCTTGCTGCAGATACACTATTGTAGTTTATCGATTACAAACGCCAATAAAAGGTCCGAGGGCGGCACCGCCAGACCCCTTTCGTTGGTGGCTCACAGTTGCTCCGTACCCTCCCCCCCCCCCCCGGTCGCAGCCCCCCCTTTGCGAAATCCTGAATACTTTCTTTCCGTTTTCTAAGTCTAATTTCTAATCCGTTTCTAAGTCTAATTCTCCGGCCAAGGCTGAGCGCAAGCCAAATATAGTTTAAAGTTGAGAGTTTCTGCCTAACATAAGCCTAGCCTAAGCCCAAACCTAAATTAAGGCGCTCTGAATAACCGACTTTGAACGATAAAAGTTTTCGTTAATTAAATGAAGATGAAAAGTTGTTGCAAATTAAATTAGCTTTCATTTGATGTATATACCGTCAAATTTTGTTCAACTTGAAATATTAACCTATTTTTCAATGGGAAAAATTTTTAAATCGATATACCAAAAAATTCTATATGGCTTTTGGTACTTTTTGAAACAGTTCTTTGTAGCTAATTGCTGGTTGCAACTTTTCAAAATGTCGTTTGTGTAGGCAAACCTTTCTGATAAAATTTTCAAAATACGTTGGAAATACTTTAAAAATAATATCCAATAAATACATTGACAAAAATACACTATTTTTTGAACTAATTTTTCGTAAGCTACTTTTTGGCTTCTGAAACTTTTCTCAACGGATTTTAGTACAGAAAAATTAGCTCTATTTTTTGAAAATTACGTATGTGTAGGCAAACTTCAGGTTTCTAAAATTGGCTATAGCGTACATTTTTGAAGATTACTGTCAGCTGCCAATATCGATCCGCTTGAAACTTTGTAGACTGTTACAGCAGATGCATATGGAGGAGCCGAATTTCTTGAATTGTAATTATTATGATTTGGCTCAATACGATAGGCTTTTTAAAACGTCACTTTTGATAGAAATTAAAATAACTAAAAATTTGTCGCCGGTAACGAAAATTCGACAAAAATGGCACCTTGGCAAGATAATTGTCTTTAATTTAAACTATAGATTGTTAAGTTTGGTTGAGGCACCATTGAGTTACGTCATTTCAAAAATAAGTCAATTTTTTCAAAATTTCAATTTTGATGCAGTCATAAAATTTGCTAGAATTTTCCGAGACTCATCAAACTTTGCAAAAATGCTTGCCTGGTGTTCATCGTGAGTGCACTGAAGCAAAAAAAGTTCATATCAGCAAGAAACAAAAAATTATAGCAATTTGATTTATTGGAAGTTACTCAGAGCGCCCCCTTAAGGTGGTACTAACGAATGTGCAGTGTTTTTCAACAGGCTAGTATTCAGTGAATAATTAACTTTAAAGCAACTTG
>JASANF010020710.1:0-29505 GCA_030248245.1 Trissonchulus sp. WLG1_4 | reverse complement strand
TCTACAACACACTAAATCTCTAATTCATACACTTAAAGATAAGGGCTATTCGTTTCGTGGATTGAGACGGACTTTTCTTACTACCGCTAACAAGAATGTCTGCAAGTACATAAACTCACATAATGGAATTAGTGTTTGGAAAAGTTTGTTCTGATCTCTGCATGACATGGAACTAACATCACTTAGTCTGAGGCGACCGGCGGCGAAACCACTTTTATTCCCTTTTTTTCCATTTTAAATATCGTAAACTCAACGTTTTTTCATTTTAGTTTTATTTAGAAAAGTACCCCTAAATAAATCACTATCCCAACACTGCTCCACTGATGAGCCGCCAGTGTTTGGGTTAGGTATGGCAGAAGTCCCAATGCACTCTAATCGATAGTATAAGTTAACAATTTATTTTTGCACGCTTTACTAACTAACACACCCCGTTTTATAGAAACTTATTTCCCTGTTTGTCTTTTCAACATGGGAAGACACTCCTCGAACATCCCACTCACTCCCAGTACATAAAAAGAAAACTACGGGTAATAATATCTACTACGTACATTTTGTTTCGATAAATCGGGCCTAGGTGGCAAGCGAGTACAGCGGCTCCAAGAATACATGTAGAACAAAGCCTCAAGTTTGTATTAAAAACTCAGACGTTTTGCCAAAAGATTGTCTATTAAATCACAAACAGGTAAATATGCGGAATGTGTGACTATTTTGGAATTGCATCAAACCGCAAAAAACTGCATCATAAAACGCTGAAAACGTTTTGCACCCTAATTTCTTGCTTTCTGAGAGGTTGGGCCGAAGAGAGTGTAAAACCTCAGTAGGCATTAGCGGCAAAAATACAGTAATATATACTTTAATTCATGGAATTCATTTTATATTGTTGTGTAATGTGTGTCCGTGCGCGGGTGCAAGAAACACGTTACATTCTATTCGGGTCACAGGGCCCAAGTGTAGTGTCCTACACTGTTAACTTTACAAATTTACTCCTACTTGCAAATTTGCCAACTTGGCCTACTTAGGTTGGCCAACTCAACTTGGCCAACTTGGCCAACTTAAGTTGGCTAACTCAACTTGGCCAACTTGGCCAACTTAAGTTGGCCAACTTGGCCAACTTAAGTTGGCCAACTCCACTTGGCCAACTTAAGTTGGCCAACTCAACTTGGCCAACTTAAGTTGGCCTACTCAACTTGGCCAACTTGGCCAACTTGAACATCTGATACTTTGGCTTTGAAATGAAGTCAAGTTCTAATCCTATAGTTATTTTTTTCAAGTTGGTTAATTAAAAGTCAGTTAATGAAAATGAAAATTTAAAATGTAAACTTCGAGATTTTAACTTGACTTTTTTAAAATAGTGAAAGTATCGGATGTTCAAGTTGGTCAAGTTGGCCAACTGAAGTTGGCCAAGTTAGCCAATTTTAAGTTGGGCAAGTCAGCCATTGACGTTGGCCAAGTTGACCAAGTCAGCTGGCCAACTTGACCATTTCTAATAAGCACAAGACCAGGACGGTGTGACCCCGGATATGCCCTGAAGATTTTTAAAAATAATTTTTAATGTCTTTCAGATTCATTTATTTCTCATCATCCCACAGTTAGGCAGAACAGTTAACAATTCTGCGAAACAAAACTAACTATGTATATATATCAACTGCTTAAGTTGGCCAAATTTGGCCACTTGGGCCGGTCACAGTGCAATAGGTTCATATGTATGTAACCTACATACTGCCGGCTTTGCGTCATACTAGGCAATGTGTTTATAAGCAATAGGATGGTCACTGGTCAGCCAACAGCTTAGCACTAACAGTTGTCAATTAGCACTTAAGTTTTTTTTTTTTTTTTTTTTTTTTTTTTTTTTTTTTTTTTTTTTTTTTTTTTTTTTTTTTTTTTTTTTTTTTTTTTTTTTTTTTTTTTTTTTTTTTTTTTCTGTTTTTTTTTTGGAAAATGCATACCTAAAATTGAGCGAGAGCCCCAAATAGTGGGTGCATGCTTTGAGTGTTATCAATAATTGAAAAACTGCAATTTCGTAAAAAATAAGTTGATTAATAATATGCAAAAGACCGCTTGTAAATTGATTTAGTAATTGCTACAAAACAGAAAAATGAAAAAAGCTGCGAAAACGTAACTACCACCTTAACTACCACTAGTTTAATAATTTGTAAGAATTGAAAACTGCTGCATGGAAAAATTCCAGAATTGCTCCGACTCCAGCTCTGGTGCAAATAATCTGATTCTTTCTTTTCAAACTTTACTACTGAACGCAAACAAGCAGTCTACACACTCCATAATATTAAGAGTACATTTATTAAGAAGAAAATTGACACTCTCTTTATTAATGCCTTGGGGCTTGTGTCCAATGCGGAACGCAAAATAGCCCCTTTTTATACGTATTTTTTGAGGGAGTAATTCTTCATTTTAAAGCCTTTCATTGAGCCTTAAAATAAGGGGGCACCCCCGCATCAGTTGAGTACCTACTGTGTCTTGAAATACCTAAGGGGAAGATCCCTTTCATAATGTCTTGCACTGACTACGGTGTTTGGAAATGAACGGGGGTACCCCCCCTCAAAACCATATATACATAAAGGGGCTCTTTTGGGCTCCGCATTGGACACAAGTCCCGTGACATATAATAGGGATTAGGGAGAGCGTCATACTCTTCCTGTTAATGTACTCTTGATGATATATAGTAGGTATACATGTATTTTAATTGTCACCAAATTTATGGCATCTGTTTCGACTTGTCGTTGCCTGATGCCTTCTGATTTACTACAGGACCAATATGACCCAGCTCTGTTTCTTTTTTACCGTGGAGGCCAATTCCAGTTCCAGGTTGCTTTTTAGTTTCGGCGACAACTTTCTTTTGTTGTTTATTGTTTATTTTAGATTTGGACGATTTCAGAGCTTGCCAAACGGAGCGTTCTTTGACGTCCATGCCCGGATCATAGTGAATTCCTGTGTCAAATCTCATCGTGGTATCCCCCATGTGAGTGGCAGGCTCCGTGCGAATCAGAAGCCACCAGATTAAGAAGCCAGCGTCAAAAACTAGAATTACAATAGACGCCAAGCCGACTCCTAAAATCGTAGCAATTTTGACATTTGCGTTGAAAGTTTCCACATTGCTGTCTGGTTCGGCTTGAGCTGAAAGAAAAGCGATCAACAGCAGAACAGACTGAATTCGATAAAGCATTGTGTAGTTTGTGATGAGGTGATCATTTTGTATATTAAGGCAGAACAAGTAACAAGATGTCAGTTTGTTTTTTTGTCGCGACCCCCCCTTTTGGTCGAACCGGAAGAAATTGTCAACAAGGGTCCCCCCTTTGGTTTTTATCGCCCGGCCGAAAAAAATTTCTGATACGTCTCCAATTGACCAAATTTGCCCTAAAAATCGGAAAATTTTCAATTTTTTTTTCTGGGGGCGGTAGCAACGCCTGCAATTCTGTAGACTATTGCTTCTTATTATCTTTCACAAAGCCTATGTATGTCTACAAGAGTACATATTATGCTCAATGCTGCATTTACTATTGAGTAATACACTGTCTGATGTGACGTTCCCATCTTAGTTTTAATTTTCCTTTCTGAAAAAATTTCTGAAACGTTTATTATTGCAACACTGAGTTTATTTAATTTAAATGACCAAAACTACGTTTTCTATATAAAATAATGGATTGTGGCGGCTGACGCCCCCAGACCACGCAACAGTGAGTTTAAAAAAAGAGCAAAAAAAGGAGTGGACAAGGTGCAACCCCCCCTTTTTTGAAATCCTGGCTACGCCCCTGGGTACTGGGAACTGGTAACCTACAGGAAGGCACCATCATAACTATCGAAGGTATCACCGAACACGAACCAACAAAACTTCACAGCTAATTTGGATGAAAAACCAACCTAGGCCATACCACAACTAAACTATGAGAAAAAGGCGCCATCCCCCACCCAGCTAAACTTAGTAACTCAATTTTCGCACTGACCGCCATCAACTGTATTCTGTACAGTCTTCTTAAGGTGGCGCTCCGAATAACTGACTTTGGGCAGTAAAAGTTTTCAGTCACGTTTTCAGGTCTTTGTTCTTGAAGAAAGGTTGTTCAGTAGTGAATTAGCTTTCATTTGATATACATAACATGTAGTTTTGTTGAAATTAATTTTTTGACCTGAATTTTGATATGGCAAAATCTTCAAATCGATTTTCCAAAAAATTGTATATGGCTTTTGCTACTTTTGGTAACGGTTTTCCGCAGATAATAGGTGACTGCAACTTTTTAAAAAGTCGTTTGTGTAGGCAAACATTTGTAAAAAAATTTTCAAATTACGTTGAGCGATATTGACAAAAATGCACTATTTTTCAAGCTAATTTTTCGTTAGCTACTTTTTGGCTTCTCCAACTTTTCTCAATGGTTATTTGCATTAAAAAATACGCTCTATTTTTTGACACTGTCGTTTGTGTGGGCAAACCTCAGATTTTTCTGATCGGCAATAGCCTTTTTTCAATCGTGATAGCTCTCCTCCATGTCGTTTTTTCATTGTGAAATTTGACTTAAAGTTAGAAAATAAGTAGATTCAGGTGTACCTTCTTCGAAAATGTTGATTTCTGTTTTTGGTGAAATTCTGAAGCGATTTCAAGTTCACCAATTATAGAAAAACTAATGTATTTTGAGCCAAAACAATTGGGTTATAATTATAAGAAAGGATACACCTCGGCAACATAATTACCTACAGTTTAAGCTATAGATTGTAAAAATTGAACAAAGTTTCGCTCAGTTATGGCGTTTGGAAAATTATGCGCATTTAGCGAAAATAGAAATTTTCAATCGGTGATAAAAAATCAAAACAAGGCAGCAGGCACGTGAAACTTACTCAGAAACAGAGCTTTGTAACAGGCTTCAATATATTTAAACGAAATTCATTCTAGCTAGAACCTACGTCGACTTATAAGATAATAAAGTTATGGAAGTTATTCGGAGCGCCACCTTAAACCAGCAAGTGGGCTCAATCACGAAAATATCACTCTCTAGTCTCTACTAAAAGTTCGAAAATTGCATGTTGCACTCTTCGGCAACGACTCATACCAGTTACCACAAGCTAATTACCACGTTCAATTCAAGAATATATATATATATATATATATATATATATATATATATATATATATATATATATATATATATATATATATATATATATATATATATATATAATAATCTCTATATATATATATATATATATATATTAATATAATTCATAGGGGCCAGATTCTTTTTTTACGGGAAGGTTATGCCGATTGACACATGACAGTAAGTATGGCTAGACCATAAATTACCCCCTACTTGTAGCAATAAAATAAAACTTAATACACGCCATGTAGTTTATTAATTGAACTATTAATGCAATTTCAAAGAAACGGCAGTTGTAGCAGATACAATACAAATCCACAAGTGCAATCCTTACAATTTTGCTACACACTACGCTAGCACACACAACAAAAAACTATAAAAGTACAATTATATTGCAATGAAATCTTCGCATTCGCATTTTAATTGCTTTTATTTACATATATTCAATATTGCTTATATTCACGTTCTGATTGTTTTCATCATTCACTAATATAGACTTTGTTCCACTAGATACGAGAATATTTATGTTTTTATGTCAATCCCAACAAGCAATGGAACAGCCCTCAATATCTCATTTAACACCATAAACTCTGCAAAACTACAGACTCAAATCATACTATATAAACAACAATAATTTATATTCATTTTTATTTTAATCTACACTGAAAGTTAAGTCCAAAGTCAGCAAGTTCATTTATGGTATTTGGCGTTTCCACCCTCCGGATAGGTTTCCCAATCCCAATAGTCCACAGATGGCAAAAATAATTCGGGCTTATCATAGCCCAATTCTTCGGGCGTGGAAATACCCAGCTCCTCAAGGACAGGCTTCACCTCTTGGATTATGTACGGATATAAATCCTTCTGAAAAAAGTGTATATACAAGTCAGGGATTTCAGGTTCTATAAGGCTGAACAGAGCAAGCATTTTTAATGCAATTTTTGACGGTCGGGTATTTTCACTGACTGAAGAGTCAACTGTCAAAAACCTGCTTGCATGAATAAAGTACTGAAGCATCTACATTGCGGCGCAAGTTTAACGGGTGCTCAATACATTTTGATAAACGCACTTCAACAAAATCAACATACTTATGTACTTACTTACATATAGTTTTACTTAACCACGCTTAAACACTTAAATAGCGAAGGAAATTTGCAGGAGAAGCATTAAGCTGTGGGAAGATAAGGTTGTGGGCATTGGCGGATCTAGGTCCTGGGGAAAAGGGACTCGGCGGTAAAGCCGACCCCACCCCGTCTCAAAAAAAACTTCTCACGTGAAATGGTACACAACGCCACAACGGTAACACTGCCATAGGGTCTTTTTACTGCTGTTGGGAAAATTTTTAAAATTTGTTCCTTTCCTACTCCGAAATATAATCCTGGAGCCGCCTTGCTTAGCAGGTGTATAAAAACTGATCTACGGGGGGGGGGGGTGCGGAAAGTTCAACAACTTGGCAAGAAAGGAACAATCTTCGTCAATCCTTGCCGTTGAATGTGAATAGTAAAAACTCCTACAACATTCCACTTAGCTCAATCAATCCTAACGCCGCTATTTCAAGTAAAGTCTAAGTCAATATAAGTGAACCTACATTTGGCGAACACTTGATCTTGAGTGCCTCCAGGTAGCGCACGGCGAGCGAGTGATCGTTGACCTTGCGACAGGCGCGGAGGATGGCCGTCACAATGGTGGGCTCGGGCACCACGTCGTGATGGTGCAGCTCCGTCATGCCTCAAACAAACAACACATAATACATTGGTATTGCCCGTAGTAAATAAGATCAGATTGTGGCGTGATTAGTTCGTAAATTGGCCTGCTGGACGGACATACGGCTTAAGTATGAATGAACCGACCTTAAAAGGGGAAGAATAATCACAATCGATGTGATTATATTGACCGGTAAATGGTATATTATATGGTTCAACGTAGTTTGAACTCTAAAATAAAATACTATGTAAGCATACAGCATCATTATCTGAGTAACTTCAACCAAACATTAGAATGTGTTTCGTTTTGAGCAAGTTTTGTTATCTTGCCTACCAAGAAAATTACACAAAAAGACACAACTACAACAGAAACTGAACTATGAACAAATCTGTTACATATGGTTTAAAAAATAACCAAAAGTGATGTGGATTCACAAGTTCTGCCATAGTCCGAGTTTACAGAAGGACTACGAAGTCCGAGTACGGTTCCCCACTCCCGCCAACCCTACTGGGTTCTCCCTCCAGACTACTCAACCGCCATGACAACTACTGCTTCACCTTGTCTAACCATCCATCCGTCCAAGTCGGGCCGATTGAAATAGTCAAGAAAGCGTTGATCGAACATCTCCGGCGTCTCGTCCTCGTAATGCTTCACCTTCATGTCCGTCACCGTGGCAACCGTGCGACCAGACACCATGGCGCCTGTGCCCTGACTGCTCACCAGCCCACGCCCCAGCCGGCTCAGATTGCAAACTGCTCCGCGAAACATGCTCGCCACTGGTTGCTAGTGAAATGTGCGAAGATTTCGTCACGCTGAAACATGGTACGCTTGCACTAAAGGCCTATTTGCACGAATGTGCCTTAGCGTACGCCATGGAGGATGAACGGGCGCATTCTATAATTTAGTCATTCTACATTCTACACTTTGTTCATAGCAAGAGACATTCAAATTTCAAATATATCCTATAACAGCTATATACATCACTATTTTGCATAACTCAGCTTTAGCCTACGCAGAGACTTCTGGCAGTTTCACAACTCTCTTGATATTAGGAAACACGACATAAGTCTCCCCTCTTATATCTGTCTCCTCTCTTATATATAGTGACTAGGGATGGGACCGAAAAAAATTTCACCAAATACCGAATATTCGGTTTTTCGTTTTCGGCCGAAAATCGAATACCGAATAGTTGTCAAGCATAATTTAGCGATTGTTTTCTCAGGTTTTAAAAATGCTTTAAATGTTTTAAAAAATATTCAGATACTGCGCATAAATGAATATATATATGCTATATATATATAAGCATCTTGCAAACGTTTTTGCGCAAAATGTCTCGAAGATTTAGTATAGTATACTACTATAGAAACATGCACAATAAGCACCAGCAAAACAACTTTTAGCAACCTCTGACCTCACTTGCCAGCGACTGATGGGCCGGCCGGCGGTCAGCCAAAAACTCCGGCCAGTCACAAACACTATTACTCATTTTTAGTCTATCATAAATTTAAATTTAGCAGATTAGGGTTAAACTTATGGCAATAACTCCAATAACCAACTTAACTATTCTTGAAACTTCATTTGTCAAGATTATGGAAGCATGAAAAAGTGCATAATTTCAGAAACCTAGCAGTGAGGGTAGCCCATGCCGACGAATAGTAGTTCTAGTTCAACAAACGGAAACTCCATGAAAAATTAACCCAAGTATATTTTATCTGGATTAGCTAACATCCAGTTTTCATGTTTCATTTGTACATTTTAGGTCGAAGTGTAGTGCTAATTGAAGAATTAATAAAACGAATTCTAACGGTCCATGATTTGGCATTTTCTTGATTTCCGAATTATTCAGTATTCAACTAAAAATTGACTTTTCGGTGCCGAATACCGAATACCCGTTTTTCGGCCGAAAACCCAATACTGAAACTTCGGTGCATCCCTAATAGCGACAACGGACAACGGTTTATATATCGACAAATATCACATCGATATTCAATTCTAACGTTATTATTGACATTACATTATTCATATAGTCAGTCACATTTTGTCACAAAATACACACTCCTCAACAAAATTATTGACAACATTTGACGGGAACAACTTTTGGAATCTTTTATTCTAACAAACAAATTAAACATTCATAAACAGTCGAAAACGAAGTAAAAAACGTGCATATTGCATATTACACATATATGAAGACAACAGAGGCATACGAAAACGCACTATTTGCAAACAATCTATTTTATACATGCATGAGTGGAGGGGGTGTAAGTGATCCCCCAAAATCGGTAATCCGAGGAGAGGTAAAGGTAAAGGTAACCCGTAGATAGATAACTATCCTTTGGCGTGTCCGCCCTCGAGCGCGGTACTCATCTCCGTTACAAAGCCCTGGGGCGTCAGGGGTGGCACTTCAAGAGTGACTACATCCGTGGAGGAGGGGGGCAGCCCCTCAAGGCATAATGCCCTACACGGACCCCTGCTATTTTCCCACGTTATTGTGTACCCATTTACGGACCAGATAAGGATGGATTGCTGGGTTGGCAGGAACAATGTGGAGCTAATCTCTTGCTCAAGTACCCGTATTCATAAAATTGCAAGCTCGGCTTTTTATCCGAGCTTATAGCAAGCCCGACTTAATACTAAAAAGCTTGATAAAAAGCTAGGCTTGATCAAGCCAAGATTGACCATAAAGCTCGGAAAAAAATCCAGGCTTGAGCGCAAGCCAAGCTTTTTATCCCGACTTTTATGAATACCGGCCTAAGAAACTACGTATAACCGAGTAGCTAGGATTCAATCCCCCAACCTTCCGATCAGAAATCAAACACCGTAACCACCTGGCCACACTGGCCACAATACGAGGAGAGGGAATGAACATTGAACACCTCAGCAAAAGTGGGTTAAAAGACATTCTTCGACTTTTCAATTTTGAAAACTTTCGAGTATTTTTGATCAAAGTTATATAATATGTACTTCCAATGTTGGATCCAGTCAAAACATTTATTACGATCTATTTATACATAAAATAAGCGAAACAGAATTTACAAATTAAGTATATATATATATACTTAGACTTAGACTAGACAGTTAGACGAAACTGAACAAGTTAACGTATCAAGTCGGATTACACATTACGTAGTATATGCGTATATACAGCGAGTCACAATATCAGTAGAGAAACTGCCAGATTAGACATTGATGATAATGTGACTACTGACTCCTGAGGCTTATGTGAATACCTGCGGTGTCTAATAGGAGAAAATCGGGGAACCTAAATTTTTCACTTTCACAAATGTTCAAATAATTTCAGGAGTGGGTGGTCTAAATTTAGGAAGTTTCGTGGCAGGCGCAGGATGTTGATAAAATTTGAGATACAAGTCAAAATAAATATATAATTTCCAATATCTTCTTTTATGATGGCTAGGCCAATAACTACTAAAGCTAATCGAATCAATTCAACAAGCCTAAGGGCACCGGCATTAAAGTTGTGCTTAATGTCATTTCTGACTCGGCGTCCGCATACACAGTTGCTTCAGTTGTTGCAGCTGGCGCATCAGTAGTCTCTACAGTGTCTGATCTTCTCTTGTTAACATCGGGAAGCTCCTTCTGCAAGGTTTTTACAATCTGATTAACTCTGGCCTGTTCGTCTTGAAAATCATTCCTCCTGACTGCTCGCCTGCAACACGAAAAGTTCATTGCTAAACTCAGCGTATTAACGGAGTTTCTACAAGTTCACACTTCAAACTATTCCCCAAATGTATTATAAAATAAAACGGACTATGGCCATCGCTTTAAACCGACCAAAACTGTATTCAATTTTCATATAATATGGCAGCTAAACACCAGTCGCTAGCGTTTCTGCCACAGCAATTACCCTGCATTTTACCACAGGGCAGTTTTATCGACATTAGTAGGCTGAATTAGGTACAAAAAACCAGGCTCAGGCATATGGATATAAATCAGATTAAGAGTTTTTCGCTTTTCCACAACCGTAAAACGTGTCATTGGCATTTCTCTGATAAAAGCCATTAACCCCTTCCCTTTCTGTGACTCACCAGACAGACAAAATCCAAGCACCAAAAAACAGCACGGTTATTGACATAAACGCTATAACAGGAAGTTTTCGGGGTGGTTTGTCATTCTCGACGTCAACTGCACCAGCTTTGGCGGAAACGCGACCCTTCAAAGGCTGACTAGAGGTGGCCATTGTCCGTAGATTCACTTCAGTGAATTGACACCGGGAACTAGAAAGAGGTTTCACTACGTTGCCACAGCCACATCGAGGCAACGCAAATAAAGCAACCCGAATCATGCTAGAATATATTATTGTAATTATATATATATATATATATATATATATATATATATATATATATATATATATATATATATATATATATATATATATATATATATATATATATATATACACACACACACACACACATAGAGTTGTGTACATACGTGGGCAGCCTGGCTATTTTTGCTTCGTGAGCCACCAATTTCGCTTCGTGAGCCACAGATTTTTGCTTCGTGAGCTACCTTCGAAAAATTCCGGGGGGGGGTGACGACCCAGTCTGGGGGGGGTGTGAGGATCCCTTCTGGGGGGGGGGGTGAAAACCCCCCCCACGCCCATGTATGGTTGTGTAATATTCGTTAAAATAGGTGTAAACCAGGGTTTTATTTTCAAAATCGGATTTCATCATTCTGGCGTCATTTTTAAATTCCTGTCGTCATTTATATTTTTCGTTCGTCAAAATTAAATTAAATCTTTACAGTATCGTTGCGCTGCAGCAATATTGCTAGTTAGCGTTACCTTACAGTGGCGTCCCGAGAGAAAATTTTCGACCAAAAATTTAAAAAAGCAGCATTTTTATGAAATTTAAGCGGTTTTTTACCTAATTTTGGCCAAAATTTGTTAAAATCTGTATTTTTTGGCCAAGAAAAAATGTAAATTTCTAATTTGTAATTTTTTTGACGGTGGGGGGGTTCAAAATTAAGTAGACCGATGGGAGGTTTAAAAATTTTAAAGTTATTAAATTTTTTTGCGTTTAATGGCAAAAAACGGTCAATTATGGGGACGCTTAGTCCTAATTTGTTTTTTATCATATTTATATATCTTTCATCTACCGATTAGCGAATTGGCTAAAACGACCAAAAAAGTTTTAGCAGACTCTCAAAAAGTTTTAGCACTCTCAAAAATTTTAGCCAATGCTAAAGTTTTGGCCCAATAAACCTCAGAATTTAACTAAAAAATATGCTGATAACAGCTCATATTGTGCGAACGTTAAACTATTTTTGGCCGTCCGAAAACATCAGATCTAAAATTTGAGCTCATAATACCCAGAACAGTAAGCAAAAAGAATGCAGGGGTCCAAGAGCGACAACCCTCAAAAACAAAATTAGAGAATTTTTACTTTTTAGGCCAACCTTGGTCACATGAAGACGTATCAGAAATTTTTTCGAGCCGAGAAATTATATAAATTATATATATCACGTCAGAAGCAGAACGTCACATGAGATAGTGCACTAGATAGGTAGATAGGTACTCGTGTACACATGCTGAGGCTTTAATGAAAGCTAATAACAAAGACGAGTAAGCCACTAAGTTGCAGGAGTCTGGGGGCGGCAGCCCAATGAAAAAATTTCTTTTTTTTCATTTTTTAGGCCGAATTTGGTCAAATCAGCTTCAATATTTGCTCAAAACCTTTAGTCAAAGCTTCGTCATTTTTATTTTCTGAACGTCATTTTTAAGTTTCATTTCTGCAAATGACGCCATTTTTGACTAAAAAAAACCCTGGTCAAACTGAGTGATTTTACATATTTATATTTGTTTAGATTTTTGAGATAGGGCAGGCCGGAGGGTGTCAGCATCAGGAGGTCTCGGCCTCGGGTTTGCTACCGAGACCAAGAGTATATAGACCGAGACCAGCCTTTAATTCCTTTAATTAATTTTAGAAATTATATATATATACATATATGTATATATATATATATATATATATATATATATATATATATATATATATATATATATATATATATATATATATAAGTTTATATATACGTGAAAAATTAGTGATTAACTTTGTAAAAAGTGACCACTTGGTGGTATGACGTGAGAGAAACTGCATTCTAACGACTGGATGCTGGGAGTAATTGACAACCGGAGATAAGGGACTATTATGCTCATTGCTATTTTAACCACTTTTTAATATTTTTCAAAAGTTTCGCCCACTTCCTAGCGTATATACCACCATAGATGCACATAGGGGGGGGGGTGAAGGGGGTATCCACCCCTTCTGAGGGGGGTCGGCACCCCCCCCCCCTCAGACATCCGGCACCCACCCCCCCCTCCGCAACCCCCCACCCTCCCTTTGATGGCCAAGAAAGTGCCCCAAAAATGCGTAAAAAACTGAAAAATTGCAAAAAATTGAAAAAAGGACCCCCAAAAATCTGTTGAAAATAGAAAAATTTTCAGCTGTCGCCGAAAAATGGCCAAAACTAGGGACCACCCCCCCCCCTTCCGCCAGGGGTCGGGCACCCCCCCTCGCCGATTCACCCCGTGCATCTCTGTATACCACCCCCACAGCGGTCACAGGGCGTTTCAGAGTGAATAGGTTAGCACTTTGTCAGCCTGACTCCAGTGCCAGCGAAAAAGTTCTGATAAAAGCTCCATCACGGACCGATGAGTTTATCCAGCTGAGTCAGTTGTGTGATGAAGGGAAGGTTTGATGCCCCACATACATGTATGAGGGGAGGGGGATGGGAGAGAACTGTTCTGGAAAAATTTTACGAAATTTGGGGTATTTTTGGTCGTTCAGGGACGGTCCCCAAAATTTTTCTTCCGGGGGCTCCAGATGTACATGGGGGGGAGGTCTTTGCAACGCCAACGCCGTTTGCATTTTTCAAGAGAGTTACCGTTCCTCTATACTTCTGAAGCTGAAAAACAGTGATAAACGTTTACCGGTGACAGTTCAAAGTTTGTGCGGGAAAAAACCCTATTGCGGGGAAAAAAACCTATTTTGTTCGGCGATAATTTTTTGCTAAGCTCACCCATTGTTGCTGCAAAAGTGGATTCATCTTGGCTAACAACATGCGTAGACTTCATTAAAACCGTTTATTTGGCCGAAAAACGTCGTTTTTTGTCGTTTTGGCCCATACCCCGACACCCCTTACGAAACCTGTTTTGGTGATGTTTCACCAAAATTTGCCATTTTCTGGAATTTTTAGACGTTAGCTGCTGCTTACCACTTAATTCCAAGAATGGTAGAATCGGGCGGTGTTTGTCCACCGTTTCTAACGTAATACGCGCAAAAGTGTTTTAATGCTTTTAAAATGCATATTTGGACAGAAGTCATTTCTGCCAAAAAGGGTCGATTTTTGAAGAATTATTGTGAGTCACATCAGTGTCAGAGAAACGGTTTTTTAGTCCTAAGAGCCTACTGCAGCCCTACTACTGCAGCTACATTTAGTCCTACTGCAGCCTAAGAGTTGTAGAACACGATGAAATTGAGTTTATACTCACTTGTATATCAGGTGTATATATGCTGAAATATCAGGTCCACTACTGAGCTTAATTAAAGCCTTTGTTTATGGACGGAGGCAACGTACCCGCATCGATTGTCAATTTTCGAACTGGATCGACGTTACTAGTGGGGTACCACAAGGCTCAGTGGTGGGTCCCACATTGTTTCTCACGTATGTAAATGATATTCCGTGTGCTAAAAATGCCTATATTGCTTTATATGCTGATGATGCAAAGCTGTACAAGATATTTGATCGTAATGCACCATCTGACTTACAGTTTGATATTGATATTTTTTCGAATTGGTCTTCTATTTGGAAATTGCAGTTTGCATCTGACAAGTGTCAGTCTCTCCATATTGGAAAATGGAACCCAAAAACTGTGTATGATTTGAATAGTGAAAATATTAAACAAGTAACAGAGTGTAAAGACTTGGGGGTTATTATACAAGATAATTTAAAATTCTCATCTCAATGCTCCCATATAGTTAAAAAAGCTACTTCTCAATTGAGTCTGATCAGAAGAAATGTTGTGAGTACTAATACACAGGTCCGATGTGGTTTATATATGACTTATGTGCTACCATTTTTGGAGTATGCGAGTGAAGTTTGGAACCCGTCATTTTTGACAGAAATAGCCCGCTTGGAAAAAGTACAGCGGTTTTTTACTCGCATGTTTCATGAATACCGTGACTTATCATATGCCGAACGCTTAAGCAGTCTGAAACTTATGACTCTAGAAAAACGTCGACTGATAAAAGATTTATGTTTTGTATATAAGATTTTAAACGGTCACACGATACTGAATCCAGATGAACTTTTCACTATCCCAGAGCAAAACAGAACCAGGGGTCATTCCTGGAAGCTTTATCCCCAGCGTTTCAATCTTTTACCTCGAAAGCATTTTTTCTCAGTTAGAGTAGTGAATAAATGGAATCAACTGAGTGAGTATACAGTTTCTGCACCTACACTTAGGCTTTTTAAGATAGCCTTGGAAAATAATATTGATTCACTCCATGAATAAACTAATGTGATGCTATGTACCTTTGTTGTGTTATGCTTAGTTTCTGTTAGTTTTCTTATTTTCTTCTTCTCTGGTTATTATTATCATCTTTATTTTAGTTTCTTTGTGTTAGCATTATTTTTGTGATTTGACGCTTTAACATTTCGTAATATTTCGTATTACTGTAATCTGCTTTATTGTTATTTTTTCTTTTTTTAGAAGTAAAGTACTGCATTGATTTTGTTTATTTATGCTTCTGTGCTGCATCCTAACTATGCCCTTATTGAATAAACGTTTGTTTGTTTGTTTGTTTGTAATAGAACAACCGAAAAAAGTGATAAGGTTTTTTTCCCCGCATCAGGGTTTTTTCCCCGCATAGGGTTTTTTCCCGTATAGGGTTTTTCCCCCGGAGGTTTCGAGGCTTATTACTCAGAAACGTGAGTAGTTAGAAATTAGAATCCATTTTATTAGTGCAACAGTTAGGCGAAAGATGGCCGTTATAACAGCCGCAAGCATTAATAGATCCGAATTATGTGGAGCACAGGACGACCCGAAAAGTTGAAAATAGGGTTTTTTCCACGCACCACTATATATACTGCTGCTGTCAAACGAGTACGCATTACAAACGCAAGATGATTAGCCACAAAGTCGCAGGGGTTTGGGGACGGTCGTATTTGCCTCGGTTTTACAAAATCAGAGTTCAGAGGGTCTGAACCCCCCCTTTTGGCGGAACCTGAATAAATTGTCAACAAGGGTCCCCCCTTTGGTTTTTGTGGCTCGGCCAGAAAAATTTCCGATACGTCTCCAATTGACCAAATTTGGCCTAAAAATAAAAAAATCTTGAATTTTTTTCCTGGGGGCTGCCGCCAGGCTTTTCCAGTGCAGCTCTGTGGCGAAGGGATGGAAGTCTCGGTCCTGGTCTCGGTCTCGGTCTCGGTCAAAACCCGAGACTAACCTAGTCTCGGGCTCGGTCTCGGTCTCGGTAGTCGAAAAGTCTCGGTTTGTACCCGGTCTCGGTTTTTCAAAGCTGTGAAAATTTTTCCTGTGGTCCCCCCGTTGGTTTATATTTTTGGCAGGAAATTTTTTTCGGAAGTGTTCATTTCACCAAAATTTCACACCTAACAGTGAGATTCTGTCAATTTTTTCCGAAAAAACTTTACCGTGGTTGTTAAGATCAGTAAACACAGTGCTCACACAAAAATCTATCAAGTCTTGAAATTCCAACCACTATTTTAGCAAAAATCAAAAGCAAAGATCTGTAGAAGTTCAACTAAACGCACTTCCCAACTAAAATATAGTCCCAGATTGAGGGGGGCCCCACTCAAAGGCGGGTCACGCCTGAGGTAAACAATGAACGAGCGTCACGGCTCGCAGGTGTAGTTTTGAGCCAAATCCTTTCTATCTGGTGTGTATTTTAGCAGAACATGGGTAATTCCAATATAATCGGAGCTATTTTTAACTAAATTCGAGCCAAACAGTGTCAAAATTTGCTATTTTCTGGCAAGAAGAAGGACACATTGCGACTGTTTTGGAACAGAGGTCAAAATTTGACGATATTCAAAAACGCATGGTCCCACAGTCCCACACAAACGGGGGGAAGAACCAGCAATTTAACCAAAATTGTCGTGATGTAGCTGCTAGTTATATATACACAAGTTGTCTGACCATGGTCTTGTAATTTTACCTAAAAACTTGTAAAAAGTCATCAAATCAATAGGTTAAAAAATGGCAAAAAATGACTCAAAGTCTCGGTTTTGGCGGTCTCGGATTTTGGTCTCGGTCTCGGTAGTCTCGGTTTCGTGGTTTCGGTCTCGGTCTCGGTCTCGGAAAAAAAACCGAGACTTCCATCCCTACGTACCAGTCTTTGATATTATCTTTCATCAAAGCCTGTGCATGTCCACACGAGTATATAACATTATGTTGTATTCACATGTGTAATACACTGTCTGATGTGACGTTCTCATCTTTGTCTAATAGTCCTGTAGAAAATAAATTCTGATATATACATCACCAGTTGATCAAATTCGGCCTAAAAATTGTAAAAAAATCTGCAATTTTTTCTTTAGGGCTACCGCCCCACCGCCCCCAGGCCCAGACCCCTGCATTCACTCTCATTTTACAATAGGTGTTGCTTAGAATTGCTTTTTTAATGCAAATTTTATTTCAAAATTCCAAAAAAACAGCTAAAGCTTCTGCGAACTTGCAGACTTCCGCTTCGGGTAGGTTACTTGCGCGTTTCACCCCCCCCCCCCCCCTATCCCCGGCCCGTCCCCTAGGTACGCCACTAAATATATATATATATATATATATATATATATATATATATATATATATATATATATATATATATATATATATATATATATATATATATATTAGGGATCGACCGGATCCAAAATTTCTGCCGGATCCGGATCCGGATCCGGATCCACTGGATCCGGCCGGATCCGGATCCGGATCCGGATCCGGATCCAGCCTGAGACACACAGACATTTTTCCAAAAATGAAAAAATCAAAAATTTTTTGTCTAAATTGACAACTGACTGTCCCAGACTGATTTCGGGGGGTGGGCGGGGGTCTGAAGAAATGTTTTGACTTTTTATAATAGCGTTTTTCAGCTTTACGCTAAGTTGTTATAGCCGCAGCCATATCGAGGGCAATGAATTGAGTCTGTTTGTAGTAAAAACCAGTGGTGCACCCAGGAAAAAATGGAGAATTTTTCGATTTTTAGGTTGAATTTGGTCAACTGGAGACGTATCAGAAATTTTTTTCCGACAAGGAATGTCACATCAGACAGAAGACAGTGTATTACACAACTAAATGCAGCATACTATACTCGTGTAGACATGCAAATGCCGCATAATGTACTCATGTATAGGCTTTGCTGAAAGATAATGACAAGGAATAGTAAGCCAAAGAGTTGCAGGAGTCTGGGGGCGGCAGCCCCCAGGAAAAAATGTGGGAAATTTTTGATTTTTAGGCCGAATTTGGTCAATTGGGGGGGACGCATCAGAAAAATTTTCCGGCCGGATAATAAAAACCAAAGGGGGGACCCTTGGAACAAATAGTTGTCGTCAAGAAGTGCCAATTTGATACTGGATCCGGATCCGGCAGGTTTGGATCCGGATCCGGCGCCGGATCCGGATCCACTGGATCCGGCCGGATCCGGATCCGGATCCGGATATCCGGTCGATCCCTAATATATATATATATATTTATATATATTATATATATATATGGGTTCGCTCGGCTCGCTGCGGCGGTTTGGCGGGCGGGGGTTCTTTGGTTGGGGGGGGGGGGGGCGGGGGCCGTCGCCCCCGCGGTGTTTTTCTTTGGTTTTGTTTTGTCTTTTATATATATATATATATATATAGATATTTACAGATGCGAAAAACACGTAATTTTTTTTTTCTTAAATTTGTGTAAAAAATATCTGAAATTTATCTGAAAAGCCTGTAACATTTTTTCAGATAAAATTCAGAGTTTCTGAAATTCTGGGTGAAATTCTCTGAATTTCCTCTGAATTTATCTGAAATTTGTCTGAAATTCCTCTGAAAGTCTGTAAAATGTCTCTGAATGGAAAGGGTAAAAAACATCTGAAAAATCCGTAACAGATAAAATTTTACAGAAAATTAAGATTTCCTGGTTTTCCTGTGCTTTTGCGGGGAAAAACCCTAGTGCTTCCTCTGGTGGAATCTTTAAACATATATAGGCCCTTTTTGAGTATGTAGGTCAGGTCGAGAGCGCATCTGAAACTTACTTACCTCACCAATTTTAGTGCAGTTCTGAGTCTTGTAGCATTCTTAATCAAATATCAAAATTTTGCATGTGAAAAATTGCAAAGTGACAAAATTTTCCACATATTTGACTTGTCATAACTTTTCACAAAAAACATTTTGGCCAACGCCGTTTGCATTTTTCAAACAAGTTACCTTTCCTCTATACTTCTATAGCTCAAGAACAGTGAAAAACGTGGTTTACCTGTGACTGTCCAAAGTTTGTGCGGGGGAAAATCCATATTGCGGGGAAAAAACCATATTGCGGGAAAAAAACCCTAATTTGTTTGACGACAATTTTTGCTAAAAAAATTTGGCCGTAAAACGTAGTTTTGGCCTATACACCGACACGCCTTACGAAACCTGTTTTGGTGATGTTTCAATAAAATTTGGCATTTTTTGAAATACTCAGGCTTTAGCTGCTGTGTACCACTTAAATACAAGAATGGTAGACGCGGACGGTGTTTGTCCACCGTTTATAACGTAATACGCGCAAAAAATGTATTGTTAATGCATTCAACTATACATATATATATACTAAGAAAATGCATATTTGGGCTGAAGTCATTCAATCGTCTTGTATATGTATATATACCACAAATTTTTAACCGTTTTTGTAATTTAATAAGTGAACAACCAAAATTATTATCAGCTTTGCAACTTATTCATTTGTCTGTATATACATAATATGTATATACAGACAAATATTATATATAACAAATATATATTATATATATACGTGTATTTATGCTGCTGAGTTTGTAATTTTTATTCCCTTTGACTATATACAGTAAGACCATTCAACTAGAAAAAATCCAGAAAAAAAGTTGAATAACTAGAAAAAAACCAGAAAAAAGTTAGAAAATAACTAGAAAAATATCAGAAAAAAGTTAGAAAATAACAAGAAAAAAACCAAAAAAAAACACAAAAAAAAAACAAAAAAACCAAAAAAAAAAAAGAAAAAAACAAAGAAAAAAAAAAGAAAAAAAAAAAAAAAAATAAATAAAAAAAATAATAAAAAAAAAAAAAATAAAAAAAAAAAAAAAAAAAAAAAAAAATAAAACAAAATCAAAAAAAGCAAAAAAAAAAGAAAAAAAAAAAAAAAAAAAGGGTTTAACATAAGATTATCTTAAATCACTCTTAAAACAGTCTAAAAACATTCAAAACTCAGCCAGCACTCATTTAAGAGTGATTTAAGAGTGTTTTAAGAGTATTTTAGATAATCTTAAATCACTCTTAAAACAGTCCAAAAACATTTAAGAGTGATTTAAGAGTGTTTTAAGAGTATTTTAGATTATCTTAAATCACTCTAAAACTAGTCTTAAATTACTCTGAAACAATGTTAAAAGTTTTAAGTGTTAAATGTTTTTAGAGTCATTTTGCAGTTTTATTTCAATCTTAAAACAATCTAAAATTGGTCTAAAATAATTTTAGACCGTTTTCAGATAGTCTGAATTTGGTCTAAAACATTCTGGTCTTCCGGCCCAATCTAAAATTGGTCTAAATTTAGTCTTAAAATTTTCAGACCAAATTTAGACCAAATTAAGAACTCTTAAAATAGTCTTAAATGTTATAAATTTAAGACCAAATTAAGACCAAATTAAGAGTGGCGGTTTTCCTGTGTAAGACTAACCTTTGCTGACCCACCTACTAAGCCTGAGCCTAAGTACTAAGCCTCAGCCTAAGCACTAAGCCTAAGCCTAATCTAAGCCTAAACCTAAGCACTAAGCCTAAGCCTGAGGCCTAAATTGAAGGAAAAACCATCTAAGAAGCATCAGAAACATTTTTACCGCACTAAAAACCCCAACTAGCTTCATATTTTGAAAAATTTTGCAACTATGGCCCGGAATTCTCACTGAACCTTACTTGGGCTGTAACGCTTCAATAAGCCTGGTCCTGGTAGCTACAGAAAAAGTTCTGTAACTTTTCAAAGCCTGAACCGATTTACAAAATTTTTACAGCATTTAGTAGCTTAGAAGTTATTCTTTCAATCGTAGCAGCAGGTTTTTATTTGATTCAGTATTTTTGCCTAAATCCAATTTTGCGCAAAAAATTTCATGTAAAGTTTAATTTTTTGACAAAGTTTAATAATTTCCAGCTAAAGCTTACATCCTATCAACTTCTAACCTAGCCTATTCGAAAGAGCGTTCAATTTTGACCCCCCCTAGGTTTGGGGGATATAGGGGGACTCCGGATCATTAGTCGAAAAAATGCCGTTTTTCCGACTTATTCGACCCCCAAAGGTTTTAACACCAATAATTTCACTTCAGATTTTTATTAAAAGGGGCGACAGCTATTTTGGGGGCTAGAGATCAGATTGGGGGCATGGCTGACGATGGGGGTTTCATATTTTTATTAAAAGATGGGGTAGGAAGCGAATTAGAATCGAAAATAATTTTTCCCCCCCCCCGCTTCAGTCTGACCGACGTTTAACCTTGTTTTCAATTTTAACTTTACCTTTAGCCACAGAATAAACTTTACCTTCAGTCCTTCACCCTACCTGTGGGTAAAGTTAGCCAAATTTTACCTGCAGGTAATTTTGAGAATACGGCCCCTGAGATGTGGGTTTTGGCAATTATTTTAAAAACGCACAAAAATAAACACGCATCGCAAAAACAAGTTGTTCAGAAGTACGTTTGCTTCAATTTGATGCCCATATCACATAAAAAACTTTTGAAAATTTATTAGCTTTTATCAGCAAGAAAAACGTGCCTTTCCTTCCTGCAAGACTCATCACAAAGAAATTTGAAAACCATAAACACAGGAAGAAAGTGTTTGAATGTTTTTAACATGTTTTTTGCACTTTCGATTAACATGCTTTTAACATGTTTTTAACATATTTTAACATGTTATTAACATGGTTTTAACATCTTTTAACATGTTTTTTAATAGTGTTAAAAACATGTTAAAAAATTTTAACATAATTTTAACAAACTAAAAAATTATTCAACTGCGCAGAGCCTAAGACTATAATTGTACAAAATTTTGTAGAAAAATATCGTACCAGCATTTTATAATCGAATGCCGAAAAATTGGTTTTGTATTCACACAGCCTATATTTGAGTCTTGAGCCTATGAGATTTTTTGCACAGAACGCAATAAAATTGTTTTAATTTTTCATTACGACTAATAAAATTTACGTATCGTCTGTTTGGAAAACCTCAAAAAGCGTTGGTGCACTGGCTTACTTGCTGAATTTGTGTAAAAGTCGAAGAAAACCAGTAAATTGTCCAATTTTTTCCAAATTTTTCGCTATGATATGCACGTCAAAACCAGTGGCGTATTTAGGGGGGGGGGGCTGGGTGGGGACGCACCCCCCCCCCCCTTAGCGATTTGAGGCCCCCCCCCCCTTCGAGGGTCGCAGCCCCCCCCCCTTTCCGAAACTTCAAAAGCTGACAAAAGTGTTTCTGATACCTCCACAATTGACAAATTCTGCCTTCAAAATTAAAAAAATCTGAAAATTAAACTTAAAAAAAGTTTTTTCCATTCTGTTGATGTTTTTTCGGCTCAGATACCTTTTTTCTTTCTGCATGCCTATATATATGCCAGGTCTATTATCATATTCTGTGCTAATTGATTAATGTCTCACATGTTTGTATAGTTAGATAGGGTAAAAAATACAAAATTAAATACAAAGTATACTATTTTTTGCTTTGCTGCATACATGTTTGTATTTTTTTGTTTGTATTTTTTTGCATACATGATATTTTTTAAGATTTTTTCACTTTTTGTTAATTTTAATTTTTGAAGCATTATTACACCAATCTGCAGTGGCGTAGCCACAAAAAATTTCGGGGAGGGGGGATGAGGTTTCTTTGTTTTAAAACGTTAAAAATGCATTTAATTGCTATTTTAACGCTAAAAACGACACATATTAGCAATTTTCGGCCAATTTATAGTTTCTGTATAATAAAATTAGCCACAGTCGACCATTTGAAACTTTGAATAATGATCTGCTAACGGCAAGTGTATCCGCGTCTCGTGAGTCAATTTTCAACCCTAAAATTGCAACACACATCAGAAACGGTCGTTCTTGACGACGGATCAGAAAAAGCCACCTGGCAAAAGCATATTGCAACGATAAATCATCGCAAAACCCCAATTTTTGAACGCAGCCATAAAATAGCCTACGCTGGCCCATAGCACAAAAAGATTCACTCCAACTCTTATGTACGCAGCTGTACACAACGGGCTTTTACGCCAAATGGACGTGACTTTTGTTCCCCGCTCGACTATATATAACGTAGGTCATAGGCCCTTGGGCCTATTTTTTGATCCATGAGCTTAAATAATAATGTTTAATATTTTAAAATTATATATTTTTGTTTATTTTATGTCAAAAGTGCAGTTGTCAGTGCAATGTAGATGGTTAAAACCTCAAAAAAGCTAAAACTTCAAAAAGTGTAGTTTTCATTGCAATGTCGATGGTTAAAACCTCAAAAAAGCTGAAACTTATGGGGGCTGCCGCCCCCAGACCCCCGCATTGCTAAATGCTAGCTGTAGATCCACCACATTTCTTTATTTCATGTAAAAAGTGCAATTTTCAATGCAATTTCGATGGTTGAAATCTCAAAAAAGCTTCAACTTCTGGGGGCTGCCGCCCCCAGACCCCTGCAAAGTTAAGTGCTTGCTGCAGATTCACTATTGTAGTTTATCGATGGTTACAATTACAAAAAGGTCCGAGGGTTGCCGTCCCCGCCAGACCCCCTTTGATCGGCGGTGGCTCACAGTTGCTCCGCACCCCCCCCCCCCGGTCGCGGCCCCCCCCCTTTGCGAAATCCAGGATACGCCACTGCATGCAATCCATAATAAACAAGACATTAAGGTGGTAGTGTCGCCAAAGCAGTTTTGCTCATAGGCTGCAAAATGAGAACTTTTTGATTTGAAATTGTACGCTCACTGAGAAACTACTGAAATGCCACATGGTGTCAAATAAATACTGCCAGGCACTAGACTACCAATATCTACCAATATTTTTAACCAATCACCATTTGTGAGCCAGACATCACACTATAGAGACATAAAAGTTCAAAAAATCAAGCAAGATATCAGATTGGCCAGCTTGTGAAGTACATGTAATGTTTTGACGCACCATTTTTTGCCACAAATAAGAAAATAAAAAATGAAGCTTCGTTTTTCTTTTGATTTCAAAATAAGTGTCTAATTTTTTTAGAATTTATCATTATTGCTGTCAGTACCTTACAGGTTATGCACAGTTTCACAGTTCAAACAGGCATTACTCCACAAAGACTCAAGCAATTTGCACTAAATTTTGTGTGCATAAACTAGAGCATATGTGCTTTTACTTTGTGTAAAAAATCTAAACAAAAGTTTTTTAATTGTGACGAAATTATCGAATGTGAATAGGTTTTCAAAACGTCATTTTTCCGACTTTGCGACTTCACTGCTAACTGTATGCTGCATCAATTTTTCTGAAACTTGGCGAAAATATTTGCCTTAAGAAATATTTTCAGAATATATAAAGAACAATGACCTATCTTTCACTAAAAAGTTTTATAGTCGCGCAAATTCGACTGCTTTCGCGACACTGCCCCCTTAATACAATTAGCACAAGCATATCAACACAAACTAGCCAAACAAAATTTAAGTAAAGCGACTGAAAACCAATCGTTTAACGTCAGCAAATATGGTAAAGCGGTTGAAAACCAACCGTTTGCGGAAACCCGACTGAACAGAGCGGTCGAAAACCAACCGTTTGCGGAAACTCGACTGAATAGAGCGGTTGAAAACCAACCGTCAACTGAAAAGGGACTGTGTAAAGCGGTTAAAAACTAACCGTTATTTGCTGCTTAGTGATAATTTCGATGTCTTGTTGGTTGAATTGGGGCTGCATAAATAGTGGAACTCATTTTGTAGGGAATAAGCTGCAGGTCGGGAAAGGCAGTGCACCAAGTTGTCCACAACGTGCGAAAGCCGCTGTGGTTGATGTGGAATTTATCATTGGCGTGCAAGCGACGATTGGGCCGATTCGCGTACACAAAAGGATTATTCATAGGAGCTGACCAGTCACCAAAATAACAGTTCGGATTAGTCTGAGCAGCTTTTTTCAGCCATTCGCCATGTTCCTGCACAAATCTGGCCTTTGGATTCCAAATCGGAGAGTTCACAATGATTGTCGTGCTGCCATTCGATGCTGCTGATAAATGTCCTTCCAGCTGTTCCCATGAACGTCGCCAATGTCGTCGATTGTTATCGCGGCACAAGTTCACGCCACAAACCACAATCACGAAACGGAAGTCCGTCAATCGAACCCCATCTAAGACGATGCGATCGGCCAAAGTGTGGTATTTGGCTCCTCCGATCGAAACGACGTGTCCATTATAAATGGACTGAACATAACGGCACTGGCTGTCGGCGAGCAGCAGAAATGAACGGCTAAAGATGCCGTCAACCGGTCGAAGCTGAGAAATAGCATTTGCCGTACTGAACGAAAATTCACCGGAACGCCAACGGGCGAAGACTTGAGAAATCAGCCGACCGTAAACATTGTAACCAAGGAAACCACCATTCACGCGAACGTGGCGCTTACTTTGCTCAATCCGCATGCCGGTAGACCAGACCAGTTTGTATTTGCACGAGGTGGCTGCGAATAACACTTCCTGATTTTTGTACTTGTTGGAGTACTTCACAAAAGTTCGGTAAAACGGATTGTCAGTGGATTGGAGCAAGTGACCAATAACTTATGTAGTAAAAATGGTCAAGGCGAAAATACCACTTGGCTTCTGGAACAAAACTGGTAGTGTCAATCCACGGGCGAATACCGACCGGATTGTTGAGCAAACCCGGAATCTGCACAAGTTCCTTTGCTTGTTCCCGTCGGTCGTGAGCCATTAGCATCTGATACCAAACAGCCATTTCAATGGACGTAATCCACTAATTATGAAGAACGAGGCGATTACTGGAGCAAAATCGCGACAACGGATTACTGTTGTTTCAATTATTTCATTTAATCATTGAAACCCACTTTCAATTTCAATTTCAATATCAATTATTAATTGATATTGAAATTGAAAATAATTAGCCTAAAAATTGATAATGGTATTGAAATTGAAAATAATTTGGTCAAAAATTGATAATGGTATTGAAATTGAAAATATTTTAATTGAAATTGAAATTGAAACTATACTTTCAATTTCAATATCAATTATGCTGGGCTGGTTGACTTCACAGCATGTCTGTTGCTGGAAAGAAGTCTTGTCTGTATGCCTGTTTGTGCATGTAGCATGTGTTGATGAACAGCCATGATTGAAACGTAATTGATATTGAAATTATCTAATTTCAATTATTATTTTCAATTGAGCGTAGGTCTTTTTATCATCAGCTTGAACCTTTGTTATTGTAAACACATTACTATTTCTTTCAGTACCTTTGTTAATAAACTGTGAATAGACTGGACTCAGTTTGGTCCGAAGTTTAAGAATAGATATCAGGTTAAAATAAAACAAGCAGCCCCTGAAAGGAGCAATCTTGCAACCCGGAGATTCACATAACAAAGGTGTAACAAACGGGTTGTAAGCGGAGTCTATAGAGCTAGGAGTTGTATTATCTTGTATGATACTTCAGTCCATAAAACTTAGGGCCTATTCCTTTACCGGATTAAGGTGGTAGTTGCGTTTTCGAGGTTTTTGTGATTTCTATGTAAATTTGCGCCACCAGTACTCAAGTTATAAGTGACGCCTGAGCATAAATTTTTGGGACAGTATTGTAAAAGTCAAAATCCCCAGGCATGTCTCTCACTTTTTTGAAATTTCACCTGTGGACATTTTTAGAGGGTTTTAATTACAAGAAAATATCTTGAATTTTCGGTGCGTTTGCTTTTCAGCTATTTTCTCAGTAACTTGACTAGTTATTAAAAAAGTGGGGGACATGCCTGGGGATTTTAAACATGTCAAAAACCTTACCAACTTTCAGCCCCAACAGGTAATCGTATGATTCAGAGCTGTGGCGCAAACTTTTTGTAAAAAATTTTAATATTTTAGAAAAGACCTTTCTTTAGTCGCTTATACTGGAAAGAAAATCACAGGTTAAATTTCAAGGCATGGCATACATTTAGAAAAGATATTGTTCTACCTAATGCAAAAGACCGCTTGTGATTTGAATCTGTAAACGCTGAGCTATGGCCTTTTAAAAAAACACCTAAAAACGCAATTACCCCCTTAAACGGACTGGACTTATTTTAGTCCGAGGTTTAGGAATTGCAAATCGGGTTAGGCGGACTAAACGAGTTAAAATAAGTCAGCGGCTTAATTTTATTCTGACCCCTTTCCAAAACTACCACTGGACTAAACGGATTTAACATGCACACTTTACCTTAGCGTGTATAGTTAAGTCCGTTTAATCCGATTAAAAAGCAGCGCGCTAAAAATTAAGTCGTTTAAGGGGGTAATTGCGTTTTTAGGTGTTTTTTTGAAAAGCCATAGCTCAGCGTTAACAAATTCAAATCACAAGCGGTCTTTTGCATTAGGTAGAACAATATCTCTCCTAAATGTATGCTATGCATTGAAATTTGACCTATGATTTTGTTTCCAGTATAAGCGACTAAAGAAAGGTCTTTTCCAAAATATTACAATTTTTTACAAAAAGTTTGCGCCACAGCTCTGAATCATACGATTCCCTGCTGGGGCTGAAAGTTGGTACGGTTATTGACATGTTTAAAATCCCCAGGCATGTCCCCCACTTTTTTAATAACTAGTCAATTTACTGAGAAAATAGCTAAAAAGCAAACGCACCGAAAATTTAAGATATTTTCTTGTAATGAAAACCCTCTAAAAATGTCCACAGGTGAAATTTCGCAAAAGTGAGAGACATGCCTGGGGATTTTGACCTTTACAGTACTGTCCCAAAAATTCATGCTCAGGCGTCACTTATAACTTGAGTACTGGTGGCGCAAAGTTTACATAGAAATCACAAAAACCTCGAAAACGCAACTACCACCTTAATCCGGACGTTTTGGAATGGCATTTTTAAGCTGAATTTTTAGACCGTTTAGTCCGATTGAAATTAACCTTTAGTCCGGTAAAGGAAAAGGCCCTTAGTAAAACATAGCAATTACGCTAATCTGTATTTCTGTGACTAAGTGCATAGCAGATAACAGAGGGACTGCATAGTGCATAGCAGATTATAACAGTACAATGGCTTAGTAGCTTAAACGTTCCAACACAACTTTTACAAAAAGTATTGACACCAGATTGCCAAAAATTATGCTATTCACCGAGATTAGAAGTATAACATGTTTGCAGTAAGTTAGGTTGAGTGGTGTCACATGGCTGATCGGCTATTAAAAAATTTTTTAACTTATATACACTTTTACTGAGTGAATAGGTAGTCCTTATTCCTTTTTTGTCGTCGCAATTCGTGGTGTCTTTCGTTGTGATCCGTAACTTATTAAAAAGTGGATTCAAATCTTTACATCATTCACTTTCGTTGGGTTTCGTAACACAGTGAGTTTAATCAAATGTTCTGCAACGTGAATGACGGTTTTACGATCTCTCTTCTTCGCTCGTAACTCTAGGATTGATAAAAAACTACGTGTTGGAGTCCGTCTGGTTAAATACCGTAAGTGCGTGCGCGGTGCGTGTAATTTCGCGCATTTTTGTGTTTATAGATGAACAGTTACAAACAGTTATAATAATATTACTTATTAAAATAGCCTCAGCAGTTACGCTAAAAAAATTGAAAAATAATTGAAATTGAAAATATTTGCAAAATTGAAATTGAATTGAAAATATTTCAAGAAAAAAATTGAAATGGTATTGAAATTAAAAATATTTGGGCCAAAAATTGATAATGGTATTGAAATTAAAAATAATTGGGCAAAAAATTGATTATGGTATTGAAATTGAAAATATTTGGGCAAAAAATTGATAATGGTATTGAAATTGAAAATAATTCCATAATTGAAACAACCCTACAACGGATGCGAATTCGTAATATATACAGTAACCATGCTAATTATTGGCGAGACCAAGTAACAGTATATATAATTGTCTAAAAATATACAGCAAATATATACAAGTACAGCCTAATTGACTGAACTATGTACAAATTTATGCTGAGTCGGCTTCATCGTCTGATTTAGCCAAATCACTTATTCGCTGCTTTGCTAGCTTGGCGGCTTTACGTTGTGGGCGTACACTTTGCTCACTTTTTTCTTCTTTTTAAGTTGTGACCACACTAGACTCGATAGGATATAGCAGCCTTAATGGTCTCGTGAGAGTTTTACCGTTACTTAGGCGAACTACTGCTGACCGACAATTGGCATCGTGCGAGATGTTGACCTTGGATACGACACCGACTTTCCACATAGAACGGGAAAGTTTATTTTTCACCAGTACGACTGTGCCAACTGTGGGCTGGATATGACTTGCGCCTTTGCTGTGAAATCTTG